>CAUYUJ010019068.1:102500-130000 GCA_963575745.1 Prorocentrum cordatum
CCACAATCACGTCGTTCATCTCTTTCGGATCCATCTTCCACCGCTTGAATTTCTCCGCGATGGCCATGGCCTTCCGCTGCATGGCCACCTTGTCCTTCATGACGCTCGGGGTGCTGAGGAAGCTCATGACCGCATCCGTGGCGCGAATCGCGCGGGTCTTGATCATCGCATCGCTGGTGCTCTCGACGACCTCGGTGTCCGTGTCCAAGCTGTACTTGGCCGTCGTGCTCTTGAACTGCTCGAGCAGGTCACCGATGGCATCAGCCTTCTCCTCGAGCCCCTGGGTGTCGACATCCTTCAGCGTCCTCTCGTAGAGGTCCACGAGTTCATCGATGGTCTTGAGGCCGACCGTCTTCTCCTCCCACTGCTTGAGCGGCATCATCTTATCAATGGCTCCCCCAAGAGACGAAATCGCATCGGTAATCTTCGTCTTGATGACGTCGCGGGCCTGGACGCCGCTCTGGGCGATGACCCCAGCCGAAAACTCCAACAGGAGCGGCACCTTAACCTTGATGATGGGAAACTCGTTGATGAAGGCATTGCAGGCCGCGTACGCTGAGCTGCAGCGCGTCCTCATGCGCACCGCTGCGTCCATGCCCGACTCGATGTGCTGCGTCTTGTCGGTGTCCTCGGGGTTCCCATCTGCTGGCTGGGCGGAACGCAAGATGTTGATCTGCTTCAGCGTCGCGGTAGCGTACTGGAGAAGAGGAGCAACCTTGGTAAGTTTCTCTTCATGCTCAGGTGCAGTGAGCTTCGCAAGGGTCTCGAATGCACCTGCCACGTGCACACCTAACAACTCAAACTCCGAGGCTGATTCTGTCTCCATCGACTTGTTAAAGCGCTCCACGATCCCCAAGCACCGGTCACAAGCCGCCGCCGCCGTTGTCTCGGGCAACCTCCTGCCGTCGCAAGCCGCGACCGCATCCTTCAAGGACGTCGCCGCCGCCTCAGAGAAGTCCCATTCAGCAATGCACTTGTCGAGGATGGCGTGCTTCGCCGACATGTCCATCTGGGACTGCGCCCTGTTCAAATCAGAGCTGAGGCGGGTCAGCAAATCGTTCATCGGGTCCAGCTCGTCCAATTCCTTGAAGAGTGTCTTGTGCGCCGCCAGGCGGTCGGCCATGTCTGGCACGGCAGCCCCGCCGCGGATCATGGCCATCAGCGCCGTCGCGGTCTGCTGGGACTGACTGACGACCTCGGCCTTGAGGTCGTCAACGCTCCCTGCCCCCAAGGTCGCCTCCCAGACGCCGAGTTGACGGGCCGCACCTGACAATGTCACCGCTGCAGACGAAGTGCCATCAGGATCCGTCTTGCGAACGGCCAGGTAGTGGATCTTCATTTCGTTCGCGAACTTGCCCATCCGATCTGCCAACTTGGACTTGGCCTCGATCCTATCGTTCCAATACTTGCATGTGGTCACGGCCGCCGCCGTCAGCGCGACGGAGCACTGGTCGAGATGCAGCTCCGAAGCCTTGACGTGCAAAGTCTGCAACAGCTCGATGGCATCGCTGTCCGCGACGATGACGTCGAACGTCGAATCCGACTGGAGCAACGCCAACAAGGTGAAGATCGTACTGCAGTTGGTGAACTCCAGTGCGCAGCGGTCTCCGAGGCCAGCATCCTCGGGTAGGTCCTCCCACACCGCAGTAGCCGCCTCGATGAACGCTGAAACGCGGAGTGCGGACTTCTCGCCATCGCACACCATCTTCAACAGCATCGACTTCATGGCGCAGTCGCGAAACACCTGGCGAGGAAGAGCATGCAACTACTATGCGGAAAGCGGGGGAGGGGCGGAAGTTGGGGGGAGGGCAAGCACTGCCTGACATCGAACGCCTCACCGACTATCCTCCAGGCTCCCCTAGTTGACATACATCCCCCCCCATCCTCCCCTATCAGACCTCCAACCTCATCATCGTTCGCACTCCGCCCTTCCCCTCCAGAAGCCCGTATCGCCAATTCCCCCGTACCTCCCCTCGCCACCCCCTGATGCACCCCTCCCTCCGCTGAGGAGGGAGGGGGGTAGCGTGAATCTAAAAGCCACGCGTGGCTCAAGCATCGATTAGATGAGAAGGATACCTGGGCCAGCTGCTCGCCAAGGAGGCGGGGTGCAGAAACAAATGACGAATTTTTATAACATATTTGTTGTCATTGAATGTTTTTGGAACGCGTCGAATGCGAAGGGCTTTCGTGCGTGACCAGCATCGCCTGTGCTGCGGTCTCCGCACTGCGCCACGCATATCCCACAAAAAGACAACGCGCGAAATTCAAACGGCCGTCGGCGCATCGAGGAACTCATGAACCAATTCCAGGCAAGCGCGCGCGCCGCTGAAAACAACCGCAAAATACAAGAAACCGAACAACCATGACCGGAACAAATCGACGAATCCTGCATGTGCCAAAATTCGACCCAACGGGCCCGCGCCAGGAAAAAAAATGTGCAAAAGCGAGGCCGCACGCGCGACCTCCCTCGCGATCATCGGGCGTTGCCCCTGGCAGCACAGGGGCATTCCAACGACCGCGCGCGCGTGCGCAAGTTTGCTGCATGAGCTAAGACCGCCGAAAACGCCACGCAGAATCGTCGCATGGGCGAGCATCCGCGACTTGGCGCCCATCCCCGCACGCGAACTAAGCGGCCCCAGCGCGTCGCGAAAATCTACTTTGGGATGCCCCAGCTGCTACTGCGGGCAAAAGTGCGACGTCCGCGGGAATGACCCACATGTCATGCTCAACTCATCAGAATCACGGGGGGGGGAGGGCGAAAACCACCGAGCACCTACTTCGCAAGAGCAAGAAGAAGCCAGAACAGAGGGACGGTAAGAAGGAGGAAGGGGAGGAAGAGTTCACGACTGGTCGGGCGTAGATACGCTAATATCCCAGGTTGCACCCTCGGCAGCGCACGCGCGAACGCAGGTGAAGAACGACGACTCGTGAGCGCTGAAAAGGCTCACCGCTTCTGTTCCCGAAACGCTCTTTCAAGAAGCGGCACCCCGAGAAACGCCAAGAACCCCCATGATCATATTCACACAGACCTCGCAAGGCGATCAGTTCGCCTGAGACTCGGGGCCAAAGTGCGGTGGCAACATGACCACCGATCAGTCGATCGAACCGAACAGGGAGGAACGGGGGCGACTGGCGAATGGATGGGAGGAGTCTGGAGCCTCTGCCGGCTGCCCAGCGCCCACGGGGTCGGACGGCGCCCAATGGGTTTCGGAGGCGCTCGAGCGCCCAAGGTCGGGGGCGGGGCAATCACACTAACATCGACGTCGTCATCTGTCTCATGGGCCCTCCACGTCGCCATGATGCGCAAAGCCCAACTGGCATTTTTCTAAAGTTTGTTATTGCCCACCTTCATTATCCGTCGCCCTCCCTCCCCTGTCAAACCCAACCACGCTCAGCGGCACTCTACTGAACCAAACCGACGCAGAATGACTGCCAATTTCGCGCGGGACGCCCCTGGCAGCGGAATCTCGCCCCTTGCGTTCGATCAAACACTGGCGCGCCTGACCTAGCGGCGCCCTTGACCTCCACGCCCCATCCCATGGGCCGCTGGCCCCGACAAGTCAGTGGCAATGCGATTTTCATGCTGCTTCAAATAACTGCCACGCGCGCGCGCGACCACTCGTCTGCCGAACAGAACTGCCACTTGCTTCTTGATCCCTGAGCGATTTGACCGAAGGGATTTTCTGGGCCCGCGGGGAGTGACGGTCGAATTTCGTTCGGCCCATCGGGGGCCGCGCAACCGCCCGCCACGCCAGCGGCCGATTTTTTTCGGCCAGGGCACCCCCTCCAAGGGCGTCGCGCCGAATTTTTTCTCTCGGAGCATTGGGCGCGCGGGGGCCGAATTTTACGCCGAATTTTTGCGCCGAATTTTCTTCCAATGAAGTCTCAGGCAAAACCGCCAAAAAAAATCGGCCGAGAAATCCGGCCAGAAATCCGGCCGCTGTGCGACGCAAGAATCCGGCCAGAAAATCCGGCCTGGAATCTGGCCAGGAATCCGGCCAAAAATCCGGCCGAGAATTCGGCCAGGAAGCCTGGCCAGGAATCCGGGCGCGAATGCGATCGAGCGACGAGAGAAGCAGAAGGAAAAGAGCGGCGTCGGCAAAAAAACGCAAGAGGAAGAGAAGGACGTGGAAGAGAACGATGGCGACGAGAATAAACGCAGCACGGGCATCACCCTGGGCAGCATGGTTCAGGTTATTTTGAATTCCGCGCCCGGGTTCAGGCACCAGGCGCGCCTGGCTTTAGCCCCCGCAGCCCCACCAATCGCTTGCAAGCCCGCCGCGTGCCCCACCCAACCCCTGCCGCCCAAGAAATGAATGAACTTAGGATGCTCCCGGCACCGAAAGACAGCAACGCAAAAAAGAACGTCGTACCCCCAGCTGTTCCTCCAAAGTTTGCCTGCGGCATGACATCTTGCGCGCCCATTGATTGGCAATGCGCGTCGCGCCCTCACTAGGTCATAAAGACGTGTCGAAACGACCCGATAGAACATGTGGCACCAGCGGCGCCATTGCGCCATCGGCGCTGGAATCTTTGCCCTTATGGATAATTCGACGCCGCCAACGCGCCGCCGCCGCTCTTTACGCACGCGTGCTGGCGTAGCATTTCAACTGTTGTAGCGCATCAGCACGGGGCGGGCGGGCGCAGAAACCGCGACGACGGACTCGCTATGTCACGCGAGAGGTGCGCGGTGGTTCCCGCCGGTCTGGCAATCGCGCGCGCGTCGCATGAGCGCCGAACCCCCCCGTCGGCGGGCCGTGCCGATCGAACTCCTCTCGGGCCCCATCGGCCTACAGTAGGCAGAGCGGGCCGACGCTGGGAGTTTGGTCTCCTCTGATAATGAAGCGACACCTGAGCCGCGCCGACGGAAATACAGGGAGAGTCGAGGAAGTCGAGGGTGAGGACACGCGAGCGAACGCACATTTTTTCACCGCCCCGGGGCGTCTTCTGGCACATCTGCACGAAGCCGCATAACCACTCGAATCGAACTTCAAAACCATGGGGGCCCGGGGGAGGGAAGAAAGAGGAGGGGCAACATAATGGCTGAAGCACGCCCAGACAACTTCTCATGATCGAAAGACACCTCTTGGCAAACCAGAGCACCAGCAAGGCACAAAAAACACGAATGGCACGGGAGCGAACGCCATTCTGCACTCAAAACACGCCAGACTTCACGTAGCACAAGGTCCTGAACGGTGAGACTACGTCCGCCGTGATTCGACTGCGGCCGCTTGAAGCAAGAATGGATCGAACTTCCCTCTGATAAGGTATCGGGCCAAGCTGTGCTAGGTCGGGCCGGCTAAGGCTTCGCAGGACTGGTGCGCCGCTCGATGACAACGCAAAGCCGAACTGGACTGGGCTTCGCTGGGCTGCGATCTAAAGCGAGCTTGTTGCAACACGCGGGGCTGCATTGACCTGGGCGTCGTTGCGCTGGCCTGGGTCGCGTAGGTCGAACACGTGCACGACGTGGCCTTCCTTGCGAGGGTTTATCGGAGCTGGCGCTACTTGTTCTACGTCGGGCCGCGCGGGCTCTCATGGGGCCTCATATATTTCTTTCAAGCACGAGTCCCTATTTAACATGTTCTCCCATTCGCCGCGGCGATGCTGCGGCCGACTCAACGACAAAAGGCGCGGAGGCCAGAAAAATCCGGCTCTGCAGAATAAGCCCAGGTGACAGCTGCTGGTCGACCAAGCCTGTGAGACGCAACGGCGGCTTAGTGGTGCAGCCGTCGTCCAGCACCCTCTTCGAAGAGCCGTTCCACATGCAGATGTGTTGCAGGTAGTCCTTGAGCTCAGCCTTGATCTCAGACTTCTCGGTCATCTTCTCGACCTTCTCGAACGTGTTGTTCGTGTACCGCTTTGCGAGAGCAACCCACAACTTCAAAGTCGGCTTCGCCCCTGACTTCGCCAGCTCGTTTGCCTTTCCGATGAGCTCCGCATCCTTCAAGTTGTGGCAGTTGTCGCAGTTCATCGTCACGGCGTCTCTCACGAGGTCCATCCTCTTCGTCAGCAGGCCGCGCTCGGTCACGTCGAGCTTGGGCATGAGGAGCGATGCCTGATTCAAGGGCTGTCCAAGCTTCGATCCATCCAGGGCCTTGTCAATGTCAAGCTCGTGCATCCAGTAGGCGGCGGTGCCGCACTTGTGGGGGTTCGGCGCCACCGATCGCGCACAGCTTGCCCTCGAACCTGCCCTCGACGCAGTCGGCGATGGCGACGCGCGAGGCCACTTGGCAGGCGTCCCGTCGCTTCCGCGGGCAGCCTCCAAGGCCGACAAAGCCTCCTGGTCCTCGTCGGAGTCTTCGCCGTCCACGGCCAGCAGCTCGGCCGTGCCCCCAGACTTCAGCCCCCTTTTCGCCTTCTTCCCCTTCGCCTCCTTCAGCTTTTCAGCCTCCTCTTGCAGGACCTCGTTGCTCCTGACGGTGAGACGCACACTTTGCACGGATGGCGCCTGCAGATCTTTTCCAGCGCCCACCGTCGCACTGCCAGCAGCAGCGAGCATCATCGGGCCCTGGGTGGGGAAGATGGCCCTACGGTCGCTCCCAGAGGGCCCCTGCTGCACCACGATGTTGTTGGAGCAGCCGATCTTCACGGTGGGGTACTTTCTCTTGAATTTCTCGTCGCGCTCGCAAGGGTAGACCACCTCCCTACCCGTGGCAGTGAAGAAGACGGCGAGCTTGATGTCCAGCATCTTGGGAGTCTGACCGAACTCCTTGACCACCTCCGCGAAGGTCAAGCCCGAGTACTTCATGTACATCTCCTGGTCAACCCGCATGGCGTCGCCGACGGAGACGGTAGGCATCTCCTGCTTGTCGGCGTCCTCGGCGTGCAGGTTGGTCACCAAGCTCTCTGCGTCCACCTCGTCCTTGTCCTTCTCAGCCACGAGGTCATCAAATTTGACTCCAGGCATATGCTTCACCGCGTTCTCCCCGCAGACCCTGCTGATAGGAACGTCCCCCATGGCCTCCATCAAGGCGCCCCCGTCGTCTTCCCACTCGATGAGCTTGCATGCCTTACAACTTAGAACAGAGAAGCACCGAGAAGCAAGGCCATGAATAGAGAAGCAAGAACACAAATAAAGATGGGGGAGGCAACTGCTTGCGGCAAGGGAAGAAATAAAGGCGTAGAGCTAAGGAAGGGGACGGGGGCAGGGCAAGAACGAGGGGTCACTGCATCAAAACCTCTCCGGGAGCCGGAGAGACACGGGAGGGCATAAACCTTGCAGGAATGAGTGTGTGAACGTACAACACACGCGTGTATATATAGTGTATGTTTCGAATCACAGAAAGTGCGTATGATGTGTGTATGTGTATGTGTATGTATGTATGTATGTATGAATGTATGTGTACTACAAACGTATGTGCCATGTAGTGTGTAGTGTGTCTGTATGTATGTATGTACGTATGTATGTATGTCTGTATGCATGTGTGTATTTGTATGCGTGTCGTATGTATGTACGTGATACGTAGTAAGTAGTACTTACAAGACTGTACTTTACAATTGGCTGTCTACATTACTTTGGAGAAATTGCTCTACACCCCTACCTCACTGTACAACCCCCTGCACACCTTAACTTCTACAGTTTGGAAATGCGTGGCCGTTGAAATTATGGGAATTGTTTGAAGGGTGCGATATCTGAGACTTACAAAAATAATGGCAAGCGCAAAACTTCCACTGGCTCTTTGCTCTCTGACACATGGGAGTAATACAAAAAAGTCTGGACACACAGCTAGTCTTCAGAAAAGAAATCTGCAAAAGTTTGATATCATGAGAGTTATGAGAATTCTGTTATTATTCAATTAAATATAAACAGCGAGCTTTATAAGAATTGCAGAATCTTCAAGAAGCCCGGTAACCAGCGGAATCCTGCAAAGGTTGAGAAATTGGAAACTGATCAAAATTTCAAAAACAAAAATAATTCAAAATTAACAAAAGGATGCGAAGAACAAGGCTGCACAAAACAATGAGTTCTGAAATATTTGAGAACTGTGACAATTGCACAATTGCTCAGATACCTGCGAATCACGAGTTGTGATATTCATGGGTAACCAAAGCCATGGGAATTGCAAGAACTTCAAAAGATCTGAGGCTTTTGGGATTTCTGAGAATGTGGAAGTTGTAGAACTGAACAAATTCTCGTGCATCGGAGAATTCCGAAAGATTCAGCCAGCGCGGAGCCCAAACAGCTTGGTTAAGCCGCCAACGTGGTGCAAGCCATGCGGTGCATCCTTTGTGGTGCAAGCGACGTGGTGCAAACGGCGTGGTGCACCCGAGGTGGCGCAGCAAATGCGATGCAGCATAAATCGTGCAACATCTGTGGTGCAAGCTATGGAATGCAATCTATGTGATGAAGCCCATGTGGTGCAGCCTATGTGGTGGAATCGGCGCGGTGCCATCTATGCGATGCACTCCATGTGGTGCAGTCTATGTGGGGCAAGCTATGCGGTGCAATATATGCCGGGCAATCTATGCGGCGCAGTCTGATCGGCGCAACCAATGTGATTGAAGCCCTCGCCCCCAGAAGCGCGACCCCGCAGGCGCCCGCGGCGGGCGCTCCAGGCCCGTCGCCGCCCGCGGGAAATCCGCTCGCGGCGCCGAATGAGAGAAGGGAGAGAGACTGACAGTCGCGCCCGCGAACGCACGCGAGGAACGCGACGACTTGCATTGCCACCCCAAGCCGCAGTGCATGTAAGAGATGTGAGGGCTTACACGATACTGAGAAATATGCATTTCAGGCAAACTGAAAAAAACAAGGCGTGAGCGCGCGCGCACGAGCGCAATCAATGGGAGAACCCGAGTCCTTGATGAAGCAGGACGGGGGGGGGGCGGCGAGGAGGAGGGCGGGTGGGGAAAAGGGAGTGGAGGGGGCAATATGGAGGGGGGAGGGGGAGGAGGGCGCGGAATAATGAAGCAATGGCCGATCTGTCTTGCGCCGTCGCATTTGCGCGGGCGGCGAACATCGGCGGCGGCGCAGGGCGTCGGCGTAGACCATCCCCCCTGA
This sequence comes from Prorocentrum cordatum, assembly GCA_963575745.1. Lineage (NCBI taxonomy): Eukaryota > Dinophyceae > Prorocentrales > Prorocentraceae > Prorocentrum > Prorocentrum cordatum. The sequence goes on from CAUYUJ010019068.1 coordinate 111,499, forward strand.
CGGGCGCGCTTCGGCACGGAAGCTCCCGCGTCGATTTGAGTGCACGAGCGGTCGTCGACCGCTGCGGGGGCGCCGCACTTGCCCCAAGCATTGCCGCCACAAGCGATCGCGGCGGCGACGGCGACGGCCAGCGGCCCGCATCGTGAAAGCGGCGCAGCGCCGCGCGGCGCCCCCGCGCGCGCGGCCCTCCCCGCTGAGACGTTATGAGGTGACCGCCACGGCGCGGATGGGCGCCAACAGCCGCGGCCGCCTTGCGCCCTCGGCGGCGCACCCGCGCATTGGCGTTGGATAGCCCCCCCCCCCCCACCCCCCTAGGGCCAGACCGAGGGCCGCCGCGCAGGTGGCCTTTCCCAAGAAGGAGTGCTATACTTCGACGTAAGTATCTCAAACGCTTCCTTCTCACGCCGCGAGCGTGGATGCCGAAGGTCGTCGAGCTCGCCCGCGCCTTGGCCGCATTCGTCCGCGCCTTGGCCGCAGTCGCCCGCGCCTTGGCCGCCTCGCCCCCCGCGGAAGCCTTGGCATGCGCGCTCGGCGACCACTCGGCACAAGCCGCTCGAAAGGGCTGAAAGAACTCGCGACGGGGCCCGCGGGGGGGGGGGCCATGGCGGCGACGAAAAGTTTGGCGTCGGCGGCTGGAAGGCTTGAGCTTCTGACAGAAAAGTATCGGCGTCGTCGGCTGGCTGCGGCTTCGGGTGCGTATCGAGGGCGATCGGCTCCTCCTGGATAGTGCATCCATGCATCTGGCCTGTAGCCATGGCCAGTCCTAGCGCGACGCTGTGAGGCGTGAACCACGAGTTGTCCGCGTTGTAGATGCCCCACAGCGACGGCCTCAGACACTTTGGCCTCGTGCGCTGCGCGCGCGCTGGCATTCTGAACAATGCACACTGCGCATGAACATCCGCGGAAAACGGGAAAGGGGGCGTCGGCGTCCACGCGGCAGAGATCGGCCTCCTCCCCGCAGAGAGGAGGAGGAGGAGGAGGAGGGCCCAGTCGGCGCCCTCACGGAAGTGGTCGCATGCGCCCGCCGCCACGATTCGGCGAAACGCCTCGGGTCGGTTGTGGGCGCAGGCGGCGTGCGCACCATGCACCGACGTATGCAGAATCTGAAAGCGGGCGCAGCCAATCTGCCGATCCGCCGAGCAACGCTTCTTTGGCCCGTCGCTTCGCGTTCGGGAGGGGGGGGGGAGGGGAAGGGAGGTGGGATTTTGAAGGAGGGGGAGGGGGAGGTTGATTTTGATGGGGAGGGGGAGGGGCTGCAACGGCAAGAACACGGCGGTGGCACACGGCGTCTCCTCCCTGGGCGCAACTGCAGCTGCGCGGTCCACCGCGGACCAGCCCCACTGCCCGACGAACTCCCACTCTTGTCCAGCGGGGATCGCATTCTGCCGCGTTCCAGTAGGTTTGGCCCACCCGCGGACAGGACGGCGGCCGTATGCACGGCCGTGGCGGCACCTGGCTGCCGAGCGCGCTTGGCCCGAAAATGAAAAAAAATCGCCCGTCCAACACTGCGAGGCGGCACCCAAAAGAAGCTCGTCGGCTCTCGCAACGCACGCGTGCCGAACGGCCGCCTCGTGCGCGGCCAAGTACTTCTGCCGTTGTGCGGCCGCCGCACCCAGCGATATTCGGCCGTTCCTGTGCCGCAACCCTCGTGGTTGCAGGGCGCCCAGAATGTCGACGGCGACGCCGTGGTCGGGGACGTCCCCGACTTCCACGGAGACGCCGTCCCACGTAAGCTTGGGGCGCCAACGGCATGGCCACCGCGCCCCGACGCTTGCCCTGCTGTCGCACGGGACTTGCTGCCATCTTCTTCGTCGCAAAAGAGAAGCGCGCGCGGCGACGGGCGCCCCACCCCCCCTTCACCCTCCCCCCCCCCCTTCCCCCCCCCCCCCCCCCCCCCCTCCCCCCTCCCCCCCCCCCCCCTTCTTCCTCCCCCCCCCCCCCCCCCCCCCCACCACCCCCCTCCCCCCCCCCCCCCCTCCTCTCCCTCATCAACCTTACCCATTCCTCCTCCCCCTCCCCCTACCCTATTCCCTCCTCATTCCCTCCCTCCCCCTTCCTCCTCTCATCCCTCCTCTCATCCCTCCCCCCTCCTCATCCCCCCCCCCCACCCACCCTTCCCCCTGCCCCTCCCTCCCTTCCCTCTCACCGAAATCGCCGTGCCCCACCGCGACGGGAGCGCCCTTGCCGATGATATTCGCGCGTTGCGCGCGCTCTGCGCGCCCTGCGCCCAGCGGGCAAGGCCGCCGCCTCCGCGGCCGCTGGAAGTGCTGTTGGAGTCGACCTCCAGGAGCGACTTCGCGGCGGCTATGAAGGTTGCGGCGTCGCCTCTGCGCCGATGGCAGGCGGCGGCACTGCCGCCGTGGTAAGTTCGGCAGTAAGAACAAGTCCGTCCTTCCCTGGGTGGAACTTCCGCGCGGCTCGACGGAACTCGCGGGTAAGAGCCTCGCTGTTTGTGAGGTCGTTGGGGCGCGCTGGATCGGGCCCCGCAAATCATGGGACGCAGCTATGGTCGCACATGCATGGGGCCCGTCGCCACGAAAAGCCCCCTCGAACTGGCCGCGCGGCCGCGCCCGCCGCCAGCGCCGTCTGAATGACGCGGTCGGCCTTCTCTGGAAGGTCAGGGGCGATGCCCCGACCCATCGTCCACAGGCGCATCACGAACGGCTTGAGCGCCGCCGTGGCTGCGGGCGGGCGTCGGCCAGGAAAACGACGAACGCCCGCGTTGTAGTGCGCCGCCCCGCGATGAAGTGGCCGCGCGCCGCGCGCGCGGCCTCTGCACTCTTGCACCTGGCGGCCGCCTCCGTCGACGCTGGGGGCGCGATCAGCGCCCTCGGGCCATCCAACTCGCCCTGTGGCAGAGTGGCAAGCTTCCCCGCGTAGTCGCGAAAACCTCGCAGATCTGCCGCACGTCGCTTGGGCGGCTCTGCGCGAGGGCGGATTCGACAGCCAGCCCGAGCATGCGCAAGCGAATATGTTGCGGGAAACGCAAAGGAACGGGCCCGCATTTTTTGCGGCGTGCCGCGGCGCGGGCGCATCTGCGGCTTTCTCCGCACCCAAATCTGGGTGCACACACGAATAGGACAACGCCAACTTGCGTTTTTGGTCCAACGCGCTTGAACGGCTTAGCGAGCTTGCACATTCTCGCTGACGGCCACAGCCCGTGGACCGCCGCGGAGTCAGCGGCCGCGCCCGCGGCCGCCGCGCCCCTGGCCATTGTGCACTGCAATCGCCCAATGATCCCTCGAGGGCCAATCCCAACCCCAAGCCCGAAACATTAGCTTCGCACTCGCCCCATATCCTAACCAAGTGCTGTTCGCCATGAATCCAAACCCCGCGACCTCGCCAATTGTTGTTCGCAGCCACCCCATGCACTCACCCCCGACCAGAAAAAAAACCCTCGCATTCGCCCCATATCCTCACCACGATCGCGTCGCTCTCCCAAGGGCGCGGACGGCGCCCCCATGAGCACCTTCGCGAAGACCGCGGCTCTCGGAGCACTACCCGCCAAGGACCTGCATACACCGCAACAACCGCACTCGGGCCAAAACATGGAACAACATAAGATTGACACCCAGGGGCGGCTCCTCGGAGTTCCGCCAGCCGACCCAACAAACCCACGGGCAACCCAGCAGGACTGCAAACGGCATCAGTCGCGAAATCGTTTCTGCTGCGTTGCGTTGCAATTCGTTGTGTTGCACGCTGTTGCTTTGTCTTACACTGCGTCGCGTTGTAAACCGCCGCGTTGCAAGGGGCCGCGCTTTTGTTTAACATATTTGCTGCGTTGCCTGATGCTGCTCTGCAGAACCACTAAACTTACCGCAGCGTCGCATTTTACGTTACTTGACTTTGCTGCGTCGCAGTTTGATGCGTTGCGTTGTTCTGCGTTGCAATGCGCGGCGTCGCAGCGCGACGCGCTGCATTGATGAATCGCGCATTTAAGACGCGATGTTTTACACTGCCGTGCACGTTGCGCTCGGGGCGCGGGAGGAAAACAGAGATGCTGAAATTGCCGCGGAAACCTTTCGGCATGCTGACACATGGAAAGATCTGCATGATAATTAAAGGAGCCCTTCACGACTATGAACGGCAAGCTGTTTGTTTTATTAAAAACGTGTTGCGTTAGGGGTGCAGCCCCGACCCGAAGCATCCTGGAAAAAAATGATGTGTCCCATGATCTTGTGAGTTTGACGTACATACACCTACATACATATACATACGCCAACATACATACGCACATACATAACCTACAACTTACATACATACATACACTTACATTAACCTAGAGCTTACATACATACGTACCTACATACACCTACATACATGTATACAGCATACTTGAATACAACGACTTACGTACATAAGTACGTATACGTACAGATGTAAATTATATGTGTGTATGTATACGTATATATGTATGCACGTGTATATGTATATGTATATGCATATGTATGTGTATGTGCATATGTACATGTGTATGTATGTGTATGTGTGTAGCATGCGCATGTATATGAGAGACAGGCAGGCGAGCAACGCAACGGCCACGGCTGGACAATAGCATGCCACTGGACCGAATGCGATCCGAACGAAGTCTCGACCAACCTCTGGGCACTGCTGGCGATACCCGAGCAATGACGAGGACAAGGGGCGTCAGAACCGAATGTGCACATACACGCGAACAAGGCCGCGCCTGGAAGCTGAGCGACACTAACAATGAGACCAACCGCTTGGACACAGGAACTGCGAAGCTTAAGACTTGATGGGTGGAGGAGGGCACAGCGCGGAAGGAAATCGAACGACTGGGGAATGGAGGGGCGAAGGCATGCGAGCAAAGGGAGCGAGGGGACTGGGACCAGAAGACACGCTAGGCGCTAGGCGGGTCGCCTTGGCACCAGTCCCACAGAGGCTGCAGAACTTGGCGATGCTCTTCGTGCCCGCAACGTCCTTCTGGCCCTGGCCTCTCCCACGCTTGCGACCTCCGCGGCCGCTTCCACGACCGCCACCACCAGCGGGAGTAGGCCGTTTCGCCATGGGCGCCGAGATTTTCAAGTGGAGTGGTCCAAACAACAACTTCAGCACATCCAAAGAGTGAGTGAGAAGGCACACCAAAGGCTTGGGCTTGCTGTGGAAACCGCTACGAAATCAAAAAATCAAAAATGAATGATGGCCCAATTCGTGGGCATCTTACTGTCCGACTATCATGGCGCACATGTTCGCTGCGATTATCTTCGCGCCCTAGCTTGGCCCAATTACCTCGGCGCCCCCTTATGGGCCCACCCCTACTGTGTCCAACTGCGAGCCCCTGATCGGATCGATTATCCTGGCGCCCCCTTGCGGTGCGATTATCTGCGGGCCCCCTTTCGGTTCGATTATCTTCGCGCCCCCATGTCGGTCCGATTATCTTGGCGCCCCCTTTCGGCTCGATCATCCTCAGAGTTTTTTCCCAGAGCCTCAGCGCTCGAAATCCCGAGCAAATTCGAGAAAGGGCGACCTACCGAGAGCCAGTAGACTCTACCCTGCTCCTCGCTCGGTCTTCTTGACCTTCGGGGGCCACTTGTAGCACGAGTGCAACATGCGTTTCGGCTTAGAATACATCTTCCGAACTGGCCGACGAGAGCGCGCGGAAGGCCAAACCCCTCCTCCTCCCCCCCCTCTTCCTCCCCCTCCCCCACCCCCGTCATAAGCTCGCCTCCCAGGCCGAGGTGGAAGGCCTCCCGCGCGTTCGCGCCGCCACTCTTAGCTGCGTCGCTGCCGTCGCCCGCCCTCGTCTTCGGAGGGCTCAGAAGATCAGGGCCCTGCCAGAGGTCGACCCGAGTGGCGTTCTTCCCAATCGAACGCTCATCGAAGTCGTCGTCGTCACGAATCAACACCACCGTGCCTCTCTGAAACTCGCGGGCAAGAGCATGCATCCCCCGTTGCTGCAGGCGCGCCACGATAATCTGGTCACCTGTGGACGCCATTATGGCGAGATCCGAGGAGGGCCGAGGGGGGCGCACACTTCTGGCCCTGAAACGCTCGACCCGACAAGGCTGCCGCCGCTGGCCGCCCAACGGCCAAAACCAATCCCCCCCGCCGCTCCAACGGCACAGACCTGGAACGCGCATCCCGAGGGCGTGCTGGCCGATAGCACAACCCATGACGCATCCGGACGGCGTGATCGCTGCTCTCCACGCGTGCATCATCTCACGATCCAAGCGCATGGTGCTCCTCGTGGCATGAGTGCATGATACGATGTGGCCGTGCCAGGTCTCGCTTCAACTGCATTAATGTAGTGCATATATATCTTCATTGACATATGTGAACCCGAGCGACGAGCGTGTCTACATGTCCATGCTCTCTAATGTATTATATATAATGAGAAGCGACAGCGCCGTGCCTACATGTTTATTACCTCTAATGTATTATATATAATGAGAAGCAACAAAGGTCACAGCAACGCCAAACAAAAGCCAAATAAATGTCAAACAAAGGTCAGATAAAGGTCAAACAAAGGCCAAACAAAGGTCAAACAAAGGTCACATAAAGGTCCAAGAGGTCAAACAAAGGTCAAACAAAGGTCAAATAAAGGTCAACTAAAGGTCAAACAAAGGTCGAACAAAGGTCAAACAAAGGTCAAACAAAGGTCAAATAGAGGTCAAACAAAGGTCAAACAAAGGTCAAACAAAGGTCGATCAGAGGTCAAATCAAAGGTCAAGCAAAGGTCAAACAAAGGTCGAACAGAGGTCAAACAAGAGGTCGAATCAAAGGTCAAACAAAGGTCGATGCAACTTGTGACGACTCCGTCGCCTCGGACCTCGTGCAGCCCTGTTCGATCGACAATCGCACGATGCCAGGGGTCCCAGCGACGTTTTGAACGCCCTCCGCAGGATCCCCAGAGGCCCCCCTGACCTTTTTGAAAAGCGCCCGAATTCAAAAACTGCACTCAGAGCCTTTATAAAGGCTCTGGAAAGGTCCGCTGACCTTTTTTTGACCTCTGCAGAGGTCCTCCGACCTCCCCGAAGACCTCTGCCCCCCAAGGCGATTCGCGGCAACGGTCGGCCAGGCCCTTTCCGCCTCGAGGCCGAAGCCGAGAGAGGTCCGCCCGACCTCGAGCACCAGAATGAGGAAGGGAAGAGTGGGTGCCAGGATGGGGGAGGGGGAAGGAGCGGATACGGAGAGATCCAGGGCGAGGATGGGATACCAGGGCGAGGAGGACGTTAAGAGGGCGTGGAGTACCAGGAGGACGTTAAGAAGACGTGGCTACCAGGGCGAGGATGACGTTAAGAGGACGTGGATACCAGGGCGAGGAGGACGTTAAGAGGACGGGGAGTACCGAGATGAGGAGCCCCTGGAATACAACTTTCCGTCCTCATCCCTCATCCTCCTGACTTTGGTAATCATCCCCTTTTACCCCCTTGGCCATGGCCCCCATTCGCCTTACCTAGCCACCCATATTCCTCCTCCTCATCCTGGAGCCCCTCGACGTCCCCATGCTCCTCGCTCTGTTACTCCTCACCCTGGTACTCATCGTCCTGGTGCTCCTCACCTTGATGCTCATCATCCTGATAGACTGGTACTCCTCACCATCTCGCCCCTCGTCCTGATGCCCCTCACCCTGGTGATCATCACTATGGCACTCCTCACCCTGACACTCCTCATCCCCATCATCATCATCATCCTCCTTCTCATCCCCAACATAGTCACTGCCGTCATCCCGACATTCTTCGCACCGATTCGCACAACCCTGGCAGAAGGAGGCAGAGAATACTGGAAGACTGGGGGGGGGGGGGCTTGCAAAGGCGTGTGGTTAGGGCACGGGGCGTCGGACGGCGGCAAGGCCAGTGGGCGCGTCATTTCCACCAACACCAACTCTCCAAAGTTATATTCACCGAAACTGTTTATAATATGTATGTGTGAAACAACACAGCGCGTACAAGACTGCGCTGTCAGCCGTTGCCACACTCACGTGAGGACATTCGGCTCGTCAGGCTCGCCTGGCCTCTTGGGGCGTTCTCTCCCCGCGAGATCTCGCAGGGCGCCAGCCGCCCCCATGATCCCATCACGGGCAACCTGGCGCTCAGGCAGACGCGGGACGAACATCTTGTGCCCATCATCGCCATCGGCTCTCCTGAAATCGCCCGCGCATTCAAGCCAAGCAAGGAGTCGTGCAAGGGGCCTCCCCTGCCCTGGGAAATGCATGATGTCAGCGTCGCGCTTAGGTGCAAACCGAGTCCGCGTTTTAGTGCACCTAGCCCCGTGGCCATCATGCTTGCAATGCGCTACGAAGTCGCCGTTCTTATACAGACTAATCTTCCCCCGAGCAGTGTAGTAAACCATCAACGCAGGCCCCCTCGGCCCCGCCATGTGAATCCCAGGAGGCCCGTCGTCGTCGGGAGGGGGGAGCGGCGGCGGGGGAACAGGCGCGCCTGGCGCGGGCACTCCAGGAGGGTCATCAGGTCCTGGCGGGTGCACTGGCCCTGGAGGCACGTCAACATGAGCGCCAGGAGGCACGTCAACAGGAGCGCCACCAGGAGGCACGTCAACATGAACGCGAGCACCACCAGGATGCACGTCAACATGAACACCACCAGGAGGCACGTCAACATGAGCGCCACCAGGAGGCACGTCAACATGAGCGCCACCAGGAGGCACGTCAACAGGAGCACCACCATGAGGCACACCGCCGTGACCACCACCAGGATCATCCTCGGAGTCCTCGCCCCCGCCCTCCCCGAACAACTCGTCGGACGCCTCGGGCGAGTCCTGGGGCTAAGGAACCGCAAAGTACTGAGGTGCGGCCCCACGGGGCCCGACCGCCGTGCCACGCACGCACGCAGACACGGGACGACGACGACGACGACGCTGACAAAAACGACGACGCTGACGACGGCGACGCCGAGGACGACGAAGGCGACGACGACGGCGACGACAACGGCGACGACGGCGACGGCGACGACGACGACGACGCCGACGACGACAGGGCGACGACGACGACGCCGACGCCGCCAACGACGACGACGACGAAGACGACGACGAAGGGGGGGAGGGGATGCCTCCTCCAAATATATATATGTATATATATATAATATATACAGACACCTATATATACGACGAAGAAGACGACGACGAAGACGACGACGAGGACGACGACGAAGGGGGAGGGGGGACGACGACGAAGACGACGACGAAGGGGAACGGAAAAGGGGAATGGCAGAGGGGGGGTGCCTCCTCCATATGTATATTAGATATATTCCTCCTCCTCCTGCTCCTCCACTGCTCCTCCTCCTCCTCCTCCTCCTCCTCCTCCGACTCCTCCATGCTCCTCCACTGCTCTTCCTCCTCCTCCTCCTCCTCCTCCTCCTCCTCCTCCTCCTTCTCCTGCTACCTCCCCCCGTTTCGCCTCCTCGTCCGCCACCTTCCCGCACCCGCCCGCCTCTGGTTGTCTGGGAGGGTTTCTGAGTTTCTGATCATGTGTGCACGCGCCAAGTGAAGGAAAATGTGTACGCACGTGTGTATGTATGTGTGTACGTATGTATGTTCTACGTAAGGTGTGCGTGTGTGTATGCACGTGTGTCTGTATGTGTGTATGTATGTGTGCATGTATATATGTACGCACGTGTGTACGTATGTATGCGTGTACGCATGTGCGTCTCACCCGTGAGACGACTTCTTAAATCTGTGGAAACCCCCCACGAGGTTCCACAGAGGTCCAGGATTCACTCGTAGAAAGCCCCAGCGCTCCAGAGGAGAGACTGGCAAGGGAGGGGAGCTGGGGCGGTGGGGAATCTCCTGCAACTTTGGGCACCTCCAATAATGTCGAAAATCGTCCGTGTATGTATGTGCGGCCATGTATGTATGTGCGCATGCATGTATGTATGCGTGTAAGTGCGCGATACGTCCCGAGTTGAGACTCCAAAAAGGACCAACTGTGCGAAACCAATGTCGGATCGGTAAAAGCGCAATGCCGTTTTAGCACACGAAGTAATGTAATGTTACTTAAACAAAAATGGTAATGGTGAACTGATGGTAGTCATGCGATGTGATGTAGTGATGCGCCGTGCCGAGTAAGCCTGTCAAGGAAATGAAGGCTATGTAGTGGTGGTAGTATGCAATGCAAGTGCGCTCTCAATGATGCAAAGGGAAGGCAGGGGGGGTGCGCGCGGGGCGTGGAGCTCAACTGCAGGAGGGGGGATGACGGGATTGGGAGGGGGTCTAGGATTGGGGGGAAAGGGGGAGGCGACGCGCAAATTGGGATGGAAGAAGATGCGCGGGGGGGAACGATGGAGAAAGGGGCGGTACAGATCGGGAAACGGCATTGTCGGCGCCGAGCGCTCGCGCCGCTGCCGCCGAAGTGCGTCCCCAGCCACGCCCGCGCCTGCTGGGCGGTCAGCGCCCGCGGCCGCCCAGGGGCAGCCAAACCGCTGGGGCGTTCCGCGCGCCCTTGGCGCGCGGGCGGCGGTCGCAAAGCCACCCGTGGACTAGCGCACCCAGGCCGTGGGCGCGGTAGGGCGTCAGCCGCGCAGCTGCCTGCGATGGCGCTTCTTGGCCAAGGAAGTCCACCAGGTCGACCTCGCGGGTGCGCCCCGCGAAACTGCAGGACATCCCCGCGAATGGCTCGCGGCGGAAGCCCCTGGAGCAGAACCGCGGTGAAGTCGCGCTGCCCCATCCACCCGAAACGGCTGTGCTTCGCCAGGGTCAAGTCCCGCTGCCCCTCCGCCAGGGCGCTGCACTGCACTCGCGCCCACATGCCTGGCGGGGCCCAATCGGGGCGCACCGCGAGGAGCGTCCCCCGCGCCTCAACCGCCGCGCCCTAAGCGCCCTGCAGGCCCGCGGCGATGCGCCCGAAATTGCTGGGCGGCACGGCGGCGGCGGCGACTTGTCGGCGGCGGCAACTTGTCGGGCGGCAGGTATGCAATACGAATGGATGCGGCAAGCACGGCGCAGACAACCAACGGTTGCGCACGCGCGCGCCACCAAATCAGGATCCACTCCAGCAACGGCCTGGCGAAGTTCAGCCGTAGGCGAAAGCGACGCCGCGGCGATGCCAACGCTCAGCGACGGGGCGCCCTGCGCCCGAAGCTTCGCCACGATGTAGAGCAGCGACGCGCCGCGCGCCGTCCGTGCCCTTCCCCCCCCCCCCCCCTCCCCCTGTCACGGGGAACGGCGCGCGGCGCGCGCTGTGCGCAATGTCTCGATCTTCGCTTTCACTCCGCCGAAGGAGCAGGAGGGAAAAACCAACCAATGGTGCACAACGAGGAACCGAAAACGCTACACCTTTAACTGAGAAATAAGAAGTGGGAGACGTGCCGCGGGGAGGAAGCCGCCCACGCTCACGGGCTGATGGGATGTAACCTGCGTTTGATGCAATGTATTTTGTTTCGCTGCATTGTGCTGCGTCGCGTTTTCTGCCCTGCCGTCTGCTGCGTTGCATGGCGCCGTCTGTTTTTCCTGCGCCGCATTCTGCTGCATTGCACATTTCCCCCTGACTCCTCCATCTCCCAAATCACCCCCCCCCCTCCCTCTCCTCCTCCTTCTCCCACCACCCCCCCCCTCCACCAGCTCGCACATCCCCCCCTCCCCCGCCTCCTCTTCCTCCTTTTTCTTCTGATTCCCCCCCCCTCCCCCTCAAAATCCACCCCCCCTCGCCCTCCCCTTTAAAATCCCCCCTCCCTCCTTCTTCTCCCCCTTCCCCTCTTCCTCCCCCTCCCCCTCCTCCTCATTCTCCTCCTCCTCCTCTTCTTCCTCGTCCTCCTCCTCCCCCTCCTATGTTTAAACGAAATTCAGCAACGACGCGAATGCGACCCGCGCGGCGACGCTGCGATCCGCCACAGGCCGCTGGCGGCCTCCGCTCCATTGAAGCGCAGGTCTGCAAGACCCATGGTGGGCCACAGCGCGCCCAACAAAACTTCTGCCCTCGAAGCCGCGCCCCGCTGCCGCCTGTGCGCTCCCACTGCAACGGCGGCAGAATAGCATCCGCGCCCGCCGTCGGCATCTTGTTGTCCTCCACCTAGAGCTCCCGAAGCAGATCTCCCGCTTCGAGTCGCTGGATCTCCGCCCACCACTAGCCATGGGCGGCTGCGTCACCATGCCCGCGGCGACGGCGTCGCGAACAATTGTTCGCGCTGGTCTGCATGAAGAGCACGCCGATGCCGCGCCCACCGCGCGCCTCGACACTCCCCGCAACGCCACTTGAATCGGCAATGCAGCGCGTCGGCGGATTCTGCCCAAGAGCAAGGGTCGGCCCGCGCCGCGGCGCGCCGCGCCTCGAAGCACCCCCGCGAGCTGCCGCTTGTCAAGCTCCTTGCGAATGGCCTTCCGCATGAGATGTAGCGGCGCATCGCCGTCGCGGTCGGCCATCGCATCATGATTGATGCCGTCGTTGAACATCTTGTGGCTGGTATGCCATGACCTCTGCACCGTGCCGCTCTGAAACCAGCACAACCGCACCTCCACGCACAGCGCCGACGGCGCGCGCTGCATCCTCAAGATCTTGCGCCCGCCATTGCGCTCCGCGATCCAGCCAGCGCCGGGCGAAACCCAACGCCCTGTCGCGCCCCGATAGGACGCGTCCAACTCCTTCTGCCCATCGTCGGCGCTGTGGCGCAGCAAGCCCCCGCCCGCGCCAGTGCGCTTCGGGATGCGAAAATAGCTGGCGCCGCCGCCTGAAGCCCGCCGCCTGCCGCCGCGCAGCGCGGGCATCGGGTCCTAACAGATATGCTCATACTCAAACCTCTCTCAATTGATTGGTCGGTTGCTGGTGCAAAAATCCCAGCAGCCGCTTTCACTGCGCCAGCAGGTTTACTGCCCGTGGACCACGCACCACTCTACCATATCGCAACCACTAGTTGGACACGGCCGCGCGAGCTCCGATCAGTCCACTGGCAACCGCTCGACGCCCGCGCCTCTTGCACTTGATCCAGACAACAACGCGCGCACCGCCCGCGCCCGCCACGCCCGCCCGCCGCCGCGCAAAGCATTCAAACAACCAAAACGACATTCAACGGCAACGAACGCCACGAGCGCGAGCGCCGCAACGTCGGCGAGCTTACTCTGGCGCACGGCCGCCCCAGATCGACTTGTCGTCATCCAGGAACACCGCATCTGCCCCCGCTGTACTCGCCGAGCCGAACCGAACGCCGTGATCATGGAATCCCAAAGGTTGTTCCGACCACCGTGGCGACGGCTGGCCGTCTTGTTGGGCGGAATGGATGCGGGCGCATATGCGGGCCGCCAACTTGCTGAGAAGCGCAGCTATCAGGGGCGAGCCGAAGGGCATGCCGCATCGCCCCCACTAATTTGCTCGCGTTTTCGGCCGCGGCAACGCCTCGTAGGCCGCATTCACTTTGATGAACTGCCCTGGCGGCCCGAAAGCGGCGTGTTCCGCGCGCGGGCGCCCCGCGTGCCCCGCGCAATGGCAATGCTCGGCGCGCGGCCCGCAGGGGTGCTGGGCGCGCGGCCGCCAGGCGCGCGGCGGCTGTGCTTATCACCGTGCCAAGCGTGCCCCCATCGAGAGGCGCGCGAATGGCTGCGCGCCTGTATGGCATCAATTCCCCCGCCGCAGCAGCAGCAGCAGCGAAGGCAGTAGCAGCAGACCAGGCAGCGCGCAGAAATGCTGACCAATGTTGCACACAAACACACGCGCACGCGCAGACACACGGACATTCGGCCGCGCACGGAAATGCGCAAACCACTCTGCATGCAGAGATGCTCAGACCCAGGCTGAACATGCAAATGCGTCGCCGTCGTCCGTCGTCGTCGTCCGTCGTCGTCTGTCGTCGTCGCCGTTCGTCGTCGCCGTGGCGGCGGTCGTCCGTCGTCATCGTCGTTGCCCCGTTGTCGTCGTCGTCGTCCGTCGTCGTCGCCGCCGCCGCCGTCGTCGTCGTCGGCGTGTCGCGGGCCTTCGATATTCAAGAGGTTTCCTCGGCCTCGGTCTTTGCATGGGGGCCGCCTTCGGGTAATCGTCATCGTTGTCGGTGTTCCTGAACCCTAACCCTACGTCAATTTGGAAATACCTTCGATTTCGGGCGACGCTTTCGGCGCCAAGACGGGGCGAAGCCGCGCGGGGGCGGGCGCGCGAATGAGCCCTTGAGAAGCATATTGTTCCGATCGCTCTGGGTTTTCAACCAGCCGCACAAGCGTTGTTATCCTCATGCGATGTTTGTTTCCCCGGGTTGCCGTCGCGCTTCCCCCGTAGCGCCGCGCCTCGATGCAACGAACGGCTTTCCGCGCGTGCGCGACAGCGTTCGACGTCTAGAAAAACACGCGCGCGCGCGCCAAGAAATCGGGAAAGCCCCCCTCCCCCACCCTCCGCCGCCCCTCCCAGAAACCGCCCTGCGTACCAGCGAAAACCTTTCGAAAATTGCAAAAAAAAAAAAAGAAGCGCGAGCCTAAGCAACGTTGCACCATGCGTAGGGTACCAAAGGTATGTGCGAATCCTGTGCATGCGCTACGGTTACAGTGCGTATATATGTATAGTATTGCTATGCGTTTCGCTGCAATGGTTAGTGCGGTTGCATATGATAAGATACGGTGGTGTATACGATATGGTTATGAGCGTGTGTATGGCAATGTATGTGTACATGCGCATGGTAATGATGTGCTGTCTGGCAGTTCATTTGCATCGCACTCTCCCTCGGCTGCGCTGGCACGGTCGAGTGATGCGCTGGCACGGTGGCGCGAGGTGCTCTCCACGCCTTCCCCGTCCGCAGCCTCCTCCGCCACCTTCGCCCTAATCATCCTCATCGCCCTCCTCGTCCTCCTCCCCCTCCTCATCCTCCTCCCCCATCATGGCCCTCATCGCCATCCCGATGGGGCGGGGCACGAGGCACGCTGGAGGGCGAGGAGGAGGAGGGAAACGATGAGGAGGAAAAAGGATGATGATGATGACCAGGAACACGAGGAGGGCGAAGAAGAGGGCGAGGATGAGGATGATGAGAGCGATAACTGCGAGGACGAGGAATACGATGGCGATGACGAGGCGAATGTGGAGGATAAGCGCCATGGCACGGAGGGGCATGTGAGGGGTGAGGCAGGCAGTGCCATATTCAAAATCCTCACCCTCCTCCTCCTCCTCAACATCATCATCACCCTCCATGTTTTCCTCGCAGCACCCCTCATGAGCACCATCGCCCTCATCCACCGCACCCTCCCGCTCTTACTCCTCCTCGTGCATGCCCGCATGAGCATCCTCATCATCTATCTCCTCATCCTCTCCCCCCCCCTTATCCCGCTCATTCCCCTCCTCCTGATCCCGCCCATCCTCCTCGCCCTCCTCCTCATCCTCATCCTTCTTATCCTCATCCTCCCTATGATCCCCCTCGTGCCCCTTATACCGCTCGTCCACCTCCTCATCCTCATTATCCCGATCAGCCACCTCATCCTCCTTCTCCCGATCGTCCTCCTCACCCTCATCATCCTCGCCCTAATCATCGTCGCCATCCTCCCCCATCGTCCTCATCACCCCCCATCCAATCCGTCTCATCAGGGTCACCCTCGCCACCCCCATCGTCGCCCTCCTCAGCATCCTCCTCGTCATCCTCGCCATCCTCGCCCTCACCCTCCTCATCGCCATTGCCATCGCCGCCCTCATCCTCAGCATCATCGCCATCCTCATTGGCCCTCCTCCTCCTCCCCCCCCTTTGACAATGGAAGCCCCGCGGGTCCTCGCCTCCGCTGCCACTGGCAGCCGCCGGCGACGACGACGACGCGTCGGCGTCGTCGTCGACCTCCTCGGCCCCCTCCTCCGCGGCCGACGCGGGGTCGGAGTGGGGCTCGCCGTCCTCGATGGCGAGCGGCGCCGCAGCGCCACCAGCGGGCAGGCCGCGCCCGACGCCGCGCCCCCGACCGCGTCCACCACGGCCACCTCGCGCTCCACGCGCTCCGCCATCAGCGGCACGGCCACGTCGCCCGCGACCGCCGCCGCGCCCGCGACCGCGACCGCGGGGCGGGGTTGGCCACACCTGAGCCTCATCGTAGGGCAGTGCGGCGACGAGCTGCACACCAGGCGCCAGGCCGCCGAGCGGCCGATCGTGGATGACCAGCTCCAGGAACCGCATGGTCCACGTGAGCTGGTCGCGCTCCAGCTCGGCGGCGGCGTCGAACAAGGACTGCCACTCGCCGACAACCTTGGGGAGAAAAGGCACAAAAAAGCAAAACGTCGCATTGCCTCGCCGCTATCCTCATCGCCTCCATCATCCGCCTCATTACCGCCCTCATCGTCATCCTCGCCATCCTCCTCACCACCCTCCCCATTATCCTCCTACTCCTCCCCCAGACCCTCCTCCTCATCATCGTTATCATCAACCGCCTCATCCACCTCATCATTATCGCCCTCCTCCTCCTCCTCCCCATCTCCGCCCTCATCGCCATCAACGGCATCATCGTTCTCCGCTATCCGTCCCACACCTTTACCACCCTCCTCCTCATCCTCATCGGGGTTGTTGGGTCTCGGCCATTGGGCGGCCTTGACCGCTCTCTCGCCCGCGGAAGGCGACGCCAGCGCGGCCTCCTCGGGCAGCGGCGGCACCACGGCCTGGACCATGGGCTCGTACGGCGACCACGACTGGAAGCTGATGTGCCACATCACCTCGCGCTTCCCGTCGATGCCGTAAAACTCTGCCAACTCCAGCTGGTCAGCGGACGGCTCGCCAAACAGCTCCACGAACACCTTGCCGCCTCCAAGGAGCTCGCGATTGAAATTGCCAACTGGAAACGCAACCTTCATGGCACGGAGGATGTTGTCCCTGAACCGCTTTGTCACAGCGCCTTCAGGAGAGCATACGCAAATCCCAGCAAGCCAGCACGGCGACTCCTTCACGTCGTCGCCGTCATCGTCGGAGGACTCGTTCTGACGAACGCCCTGGTTGAGACGGCACAGGTGGTCCATCTGCTGATCCATCGACTTTATCAGGTTGGAGTGGTGCACGGTGAAGCTGTTGCAGTACTCGATGAGCTCGTCGGCGGCCTTGACGGTGCCAAGCTTGGTTTGCTGGGCGCACTTCGCACCGAGGAATGGCGGTGGAACAGCAACGAAAGTGGGCGAAGCTACAGGCATGCGACCGCCCGTCGCGTTCATCTCCGTGCGAAGGTCGGGCGTGTGGGCATCGCTGTACTTCTTAATGGCCGCACTGTCATGTTCATCTGCCTCTCGGCTCGATGCCGCAATCTGCCGATCGCAAGACGCTGCAAGCGTGGCGGCTCGCTGCAAGTCGTAGTCAGTCGCTACCGCCTGGTCCAAGAGTTTGCAGATCTGTTCATCAGCGTCTCCGCGCCGCGCAGCTTCCAAGCAAGCCACTTCGAACTTCTGCTGCTTCATTCGCTTGATCTGTTTAGTAGTTGGCCCGAACGATGCACCGCTTCCAATGTCCCCCGCCCGCCGCCGATGCGCAGCAGCCGCGCCGTCGGTGATGCACTTCTGGAGGAGCTCGCTGCCGACGGTGTCCTTGAGAGCACGGTGCAGCACTGCCACGCTACGCAAGTCGTGGCTCTTCTGCGCGTGCACGAAACACCTCCAAGCACCGCCGCCGCCGCCCCGAGGACCGCTGCTGGAGGCGCCATTCCCGCCGTCGTCCTGATCGCCATCGCCGTCGGGAGGATCTCTATACAACTCACGCGCCTTATCACACCTGCACTGCTGCTGAACCCAATCGCTGTTCAACGAAACCAAGTCGGCCTTCCGTGATTGAACGCGCTTCTTCACAATGCGCCTGAAGTTGCCGTTGTCATTCTCCCTCGCAGTGGTGGTAATCTTGATGGCAATGAGGTGCAACGCGATCTTGAGCCTGGCCTCGAAAGATGACAAATCATTATGCTTCATGAAAGTGCGGCTCCACTTATCAAGTCCACAGGGCCTGAAGTCTTTGATCGATTCTGCCAAGTCGGGTTGCTCGGCCACAAGCAGCAGGCGCCAGGGGGGAAGCGAGTGCGGCTTGGCCATGAGTCTTTCAATCTGCGCTCCAGCCCGAGACATTGAAAGGAATGCCGTGGCAGAGAGTCTCACCGTAACCTCGGCACTGGGAACCAAGCACCAGACCCGCGTGTCAAACATCAGCGTCCTGAGTTGCCTGAAAGCTTTTCCCTCTATCGCACCGCGGGCCCTGACCAGAGCGGCGTAATCCCTCAACAGCTCCCCAGGCCTGGCCACGCCGTCCTGGATTCGCTTTGCTGCGGCTGCCTGCTGCTGCCGCTCATACTTGTCGGATGCAATGTAGAGGTTCTCCTTCTCAACGCGGCCAGTCGCAGCATAGACCATGCGGAGTACCACGCACACGCCAGTTGGCTTGAAGCCATCACAGCCCTCCAAGAACCTCAAGCCAACTTTCCGACTGTACGCGTTTTGTTGAGCCCACGTCCCATCTGCAAAGCCGCCAGACTCCACTGGAACGTGGGCAGCGGGCCCGCCTGGCTCAGCGCCTGCAGCGACGATCGAGTACTCGTCGGGCCGACCGCTCGTCGAAGATTTACTTGATTTCTCGATCTTCTTCATCCGAGCACAACACTCGATGTAAGCTGCTTTCAGTACGCCACA
>CAUYUJ010019068.1:135000-188225 GCA_963575745.1 Prorocentrum cordatum
CGAACCGACAATCCGAGCCTTCCGCCCCAAGGCGGCCCCAGAAGGCCCCAAGAGGCCCCAAGAGGCCCCCAAGACGCCCACAAGAGGCCCCAAGAGGCCCCCAAGAGGCTCCAAAACGGCCCCCAAGAGGCTTCGAAACTGCCTCCAAGAGTCCCGCGAAAAGCCCCCCAAGAGATCCCAACGATCACCGCACAAGTCTCATATCAACAACCCAGGCACGGTGGCGGGGTTGCGTTTGCGCACAAAAAAATGATTCGCGCTCTCGAGGCCAAGATTGCTCCAAAACGGCCCAGGATGGCTCCAAAACGGCCCAAGATGGCTCCAACACGGCCCAAGAACGTTCGAAGACGGCCCAAAATGGCCTCAAGATGGCCGACAAGGCTTTCACTATCGCCCACGAAGTCTCCAAGAAGACCCCCAGGACATCTGAAAGAGGCGCACATTACGCATTTCATTACATTTCCATTGCGTTGTTGAACATGTTTGCAATTGTTGCCTTTCCCGGCTTCCGTCGGCTCACGTAGCCCAAAGAGCCTCCAAGATCGCCCCACGGCGCCCCAAGAGGGCCTCAAGACGGCCCCAGAGAATCCCAACACGGCCCAGGACGCCTCCCAATTCGGCCTAAGACGACCCCAAGACGGCAAAACCTGTCTCCAAATTGGTCCCAAGCTGGTGCAAGACGGCCCTAACCCAAAACCCATAACCCAGAGCCTTGTTTCTGTGTCCCCTTCCTCCTTCTCCTCCTCCTCCTCCTCCACCTCGGCCGCCAGGTGGGTTCAAAACTGCTTTCCAAAGGTCCCCGAGAGGCGTGCCGCGAGATCCCTATACACATACAACAAGTTTCTAACCAATAGCACATATCCCAGAGTTTCGTCTCTGTGTCCCCGTCCTCCCCCTCTTCTCCTCCTCCTCCACCTCCTCCTCGCCCACTCCTCCTCTTCCTCCCCCGCCTCCTCCTCTTCCTCCCCGATTCTTCTCCCCCCATCCTCCGCCTCACCCCCCATCCCTCTCTCCCCCTCCCCCCTGTCCTCCCACGCACGCACGCCCCCGATTGGGCATCATTTGCAGGTCTTGCATATCAGGGTGCCCTTTTTTGCATCGCGTGCGACGTTGGCAGGGTTCCCGGAGAACGCCGACGTCGGTAGTCTTCTCTTGCACGCGCCGCCGCACTGATACGCCTGGCAACTGCGGGCTGTGAACCCGAGGTTCCGGCAAGACCGCCAAGATGAGGGGTCGGCGGATGTGGCGTAAGCCTATAGAATCAACCAGAGGTCAACCAGGGCCCAGCCAGCCAACCAGCCAGGCAGCCGGCCAGGCAGCCGGACGGCCAGCCAGCCAGCCAGACAGCCAGCCAGCCAGCCAGAAGTTAACCAGAAGCCACCCAACAAGCCAGCCAGCGAGCCAGCAAACCAGCCAGACAGCCAGCCAGACAGCCAGCCAGCCAGCCAGCAAACCAGCCAGACAGCCAGCCAGCCAGTTAGCCAGCCAGCCCGCCAGCCCGCCGGCCTGCCAGCCAGTCAGCCGGCCAGCCGCGGCCAACTAACGATTATGGTTGGCTTTTGGTTGCCTCTGGTTGGCAGGCACCCGCCAGCCAAGTTACACGGGTTTTGGCCCCATTTCCAACCAGAACGAACCACAAGCCAACCGAGATCGGCTTGACACCGTGTAGGTGCATCTGGTTGAGTTCTGGTTGCTTTCTGGTTGGTCATGGGTTGTTCTGGGCGTCCTAGCCGCTCACGTTACACGTGTTTAGGCCGCATTTCTAACCAGAAACCAACCAACTTCAACCGAACAGCACGTACACGTTGTAAAGCCACTTTACACGTTGGAAAGCCGAACTCTGGTCAGATGCCGGAGAGGATGCTGAAGGCATGTGTATGTTCTCCATTTTTGTTTACCCTGCTCGCGCACCGTCTGGTACAAGGCTCTACCTGACCTGACCTGACCTGTCCGGGGGAGCCCGCGGCGTCGTGGGGGCCCATTGCTGGCGCCGGCCGTGGCTGCGCTGCAGTGAGCGCTCAAATGCAGAGATCGGCGCCTGCGGCGGGCCTCTTCTTTGTGCAGTTCACGGCGCGTCGCGCCGAGACCACAGCACCCCCGCACTCCTATCCGCATTGGCGGGGGGCGTTGTATCACTCTCCCCATACACCTCTTCCTCCACTTCCCACCCCTTCCTCCTCCTCCTCCTCCTCCTCCTTCTCCTCCTCCTATTCCTATTGGGTACCCTTCCTCATCCTTATCGTATGCTCTGGCATGAGGTGCGGGAACCGAGGTACACCAGCTTGATAAAAAACATAAGCACAGCGGACAACGGCAGGCTGACAGTGGACTGCATCGGATTCGGCTTGACGACCGCCCATACCTGCCAGAACACTTTCGTCTTTTGAGTGATGATCCGTCGTCTCTCTTCCTCCACCCCCGTATCTAGCCATCCCCATCATTGTCTTGCTCCTGATCCTGCTCCTCAAGCCCCTCCTCGCATCATGGCTCCTCGTCCTCCTCGTCATCCCCCCTCTTCCTGCACCTCCTTCCCCTCGTCTCCTGACTATTGCCACTATTCCTCCGTCCCCTCCCGCACTGCAAACGCACGTGTCACACTCTTCTGCAAAACCTCTCTGTGCCTCGTCGGATCCATCGGTCGGGTCGGGCGAAAGGGGGGGATAGCAAAGGGGGGGTTTGAGAATCAGCTCGCGTAGCTGATTTCCCCGGCGCCTCCCGGCGCAGGAGGCGGCTATGTATCGAGGAATGGGCCCCACGGTGGGGCCGAAACCAGCTGCATGCAGCGAATTTCGTAACCCCCCCCCTTCCCCAATCTCCCCCTTTCGCCCGGCCCGATTGGATCCATGGGGGTCGGGTGACGTTTCCGGCTACCCAAAACCAGGAAGATGATCGGCAGCAACAGCACCACGATGTCCAAGTAGCCCCAGGGGCCGCCCCGCAGCTCCCCCGAGGCGCCCTGAGGGCAAAGAAAGGGTAAGAGAGTAGAACAGGCCTCGGACAACAAAAATTAGCGGACACTCATGCCACATTCATCGGTCAACGCCTTGCCCTCCCCCCACTGTTCCAAGTTGGTGGTGAGGTTGATGAGCAACTGTGAGTTTTGGGGAGAGGGGGGGGGTCCACGAATTTTTTCCCTATGCCGAAGCGAGGGTGCCCCATTCCGATGGGCCATGTGTCAGCCGCATGCCGCGTGCAGGTGAGGAGGGACCGTGCATATGGTATGCCACCCCCCGAGCACTGTGGCACGGGCAAGTACGAGGTTCCGAACCCCCCGGGCCCATACCCCGCACGCTAGAAGACACCTGGTGCTTGATATCGTGAACGGGAACCACGGTATGTATGTACTTCCCCTGGGCATGGGACTTGTGAACAGAAGCAGCGATAATATCCCGCCGTAACGTGTCAAACTACGGCACTCACACTGACTGAGATACCATGCGCTCTGCATGCCTCCGTGATGGCCATCACCTCGACCCCGAGCTTCCACAACTGCCCCCAATCGCCTTGAGGCAAAAACGGAAGGGCCAGTATAACCCCGAACCAGTCAGCGGCACTGGAAGCAATACCTCGACAATGCAATAGGTACATGCGGTAAGTGATCCCGATCTCATAAATCTAAGGACACGTTTGAGGACGACATCTGAGCTTCCTGAGGTGCCCCAAGGCTTCTGTGGGCTCACAGGGCCATCTCGAGAAAAGAAACCTCCGTGGGTCACCAGCTGTCGGGCCAATGTGCATATTTGGCATGCCTACTGCTTGAGGGACGGACAGCGGCATGAACATAGTTCTTCGGACCACCGCGAGGACGTCTTGGATCGGCGCTCGGCCCCCCTCCCCCGGCGCGCTGAGCGCGCCAGGGGGCGGCGCCAGAGGCGCCGAGAAACCCGCGCAGCGCGCCGAAAGCTCGGGCTCACGCCGCGCTTTCGTTCCTCGAGCGCTCGACGTGCGCGCCGTGGGGGCGGGGACTTCGGACGCGGGCGGAGAGCAGAGCGGACGAGGAGCGGCACGCCGCACCTAAAACAGGGCTAGGATCGGGATAAATCGCTCCAGAGCGTTCTGGAGCGCTCTCGGAGCGTTCCGGAACGCTCTGGAGCGGCCGCGGCGCCCAATACATCCTCCAAACCCGCCGACTCTCAGAGATTTCGAGTTATCCCGATCCGATTATGTCCCGATCTTCGCGTCGTTTTAGCACCCCGGCGCGGCGCGGAGGAGACGCAGTACGAGCGCGCGGGACTCGCAGGCGCCGTGGGCCTCCGGACGCGGCCGCGGCGCCCGCGCGCGGCGCGCGGCACGGCGGGGCCCTTCGCGCGCGCGCGGCGCGAGCGCGGCCGGCCACCACGGCCCCGAGCTGCAGGCCCGTGGCAGGCGCGGCGCGGGGCGTCGGGGCAGCCGAGGCGTGCGGACCCTGACCTTCCAGGAGGGCTAAGAAATAGCACCAGGACCTCGATATCCTAATTCCTGTCGAGGTTTTAGGCAGCCCAGATCGGTCTAGAGGTCTGGAGGGCTATTTTTTAGCACTCTGGAAGGTCAGGGGAGGCGTGTGGGGCGGCGCCAGCCCCTGCGCCACGCTGTGGCACTGCAGGCTGAAAGCGCGTGTGGCTCTGCACCGTGGGGCGGGTTGCAGGCAGGCGCGCTCCACCACTGGCACAGCAACTGCTCGCAGGTGGCCTGGATCCGCCGAGGGGGAGCTGCGATCCATGACATCGAGGCCGACGTGTGTGTTCTTCGGACGCTTGCGAGTAGGCACTCCTCCTCCTCCTCCTCCTCCTCCTCCTCCTCCTCCTCCTCCTCTTCCTCCTCGTCCTCATCCTCCCCCTCCTCCTCCTCTTCCTCTTCCTCCTCCTTCTTTTCCTCCTCCTCCTCCTCCTCCTCTCGGGGAGCGCGCTCGGTGCGGGAAGCAGGCTGGGAAAAATGCGGAAGGCTGATGCCTGGAGACTGGGCCGTGATTGGCGTGCCGCGCCGAAGCGTTGTGGGTCAGAGCCGACGGCGCGATACGCTGAGCAGACGCTGCTGACCACAAGGGGCCCTCAGACACATCGGGAGCCCAGGGGGCTCGCGAGCGATGGACAGCGCACCGTTATGTACGTTGTATCTGCCTCATTTCTTTGTTCCTCCACCAGCGCCAGCCACCCCAAACTTCGCTGGCTCCACGCATCGCCAACGGGCCCACCTGCGCACAAGCAAAACTGTGCATCGGCCAGGGTTTGATCTTCGTCATTCTGATAGGGGGTAGATAAGGGCGGGGGGGAGGGGAGACGATAGGGCGGGACCAGCTCAGGGGGGAAACCATCGACCTGGAAGCGGCGACAAATCGCCGATAGATCGGCGAGAGGCCCCCGACAGCGGGTTCACACGCTCCTGGGCGGGGTGGGCGGTCGGGCCCTCTATCGGCGATGAGTTGGATCTTCGGGGTCGATGCGTCTCCCCTGAACCTATCCCACCGCCGACGCCGACCCCATGGATACCGGGTCGTACCTCTGCTCTCCGGCAGCCGCTCGGGACAGTCTGGGCACCCACGGAGCTCTCTCGGCGAGGAGCAGCGGCTAGATGGTATCCCGAGTCTTGAAGAATTGCCAGGTAGCGACGCAATGCTCACGAGCCTCGAACGTCATAACAAGCAAACGCGACATCCTTCTAATGATTCTAATGTTGCCCCTGAGGGGGGTACCGTACTTAGATGACCGCGGGGGGGCTATGGGATAGAGAGGTTGCACGTGGATGCTAAGGTGGCTGACGTATGCCCTGACATCACTCACAAGTGGGTAAGAGGTGTCCTAAGTGGCTTAAGATCTGGAATCTGGACCAAGCGGACTTCGCCCTCTGAGAGGAGTGGTCGAACCCAACCCAAGCAACTCAGGGCACCTGTCACCCACTAACAAGTTAGCTGTCGCCAGATGCAACCCCCACTAGCATCCAATTGTAAGCTACCTTATCCCCTTACGACGGCCAGCTTTGTTGCTGCGTGGCGTGTCGCTGTGGCGGCCTCGGCGACACGCAATGCCCTGCGGGCGGATGGCATGTCGCTCCGCTCCCGCGGGGTCGGCAGCCGGACGAGGCTGCCGGGACGGCGACGCCCGGGGACCCAGAAGCGGAGAGGGGGCCGCGACGGCCCTGACCTTCCAGGAGGGCGAACAAAATAGCACCAGGGCCTCGATAGCTTAATTCCTGTCGAGGTTTTGGGCAGCCCAGATAGGTATGTAGGTCTGGAAGGCTATTTTTTAGCCCTCTGGAAGGTCGCGGCGAAGCGCGGGTGGACCGGAGCCGGCGGAGCGGCACGCTGCCCAGACGTTCCCGAACGTACAGTCGGGGCGTTGACCTACGGAGCCCTAAATAAGGAACGAGGCCCCTTCTTCTCATGAGTCAAGCTTCGACTTCCCATCGAAAGCTTAAGGAAGACCTGAGGCAAGCTGTGAAACACTTGAGGAGCGTGGAGCCCCTCCCCAACGAAAAGGGTTCGTTCTTCAGCGACCCGACTGTAGCAGCCCCCGCGGTCATCCGGGGAACGGCCGGAAGGTGCCGATGCCTCGAGTGGGGGATCGACTACATAATCGACTTACTGCGGGATGACGATTCAGAAAAAAATGGGGGAGAATTTTCTAAAAATAATAGTTTCATGTATTTCTGCACAACTTTCTGACTGGAGGAGACCGATTAAAAAATAGTTTTCCAGCCCGCGGCCGGTTTTTTCTAATCGTCATCCCGGGCGCCGCCGCGTGAACACGACCCCCGGTCATTTATCAATCGTCATCCTCCATTACCCGAAACATTGGTTTTCTCGCCGACCCAACCGAAAACGTAGAATGCTCTGAAACGTTTCGTGCATTCGACGAACAAATCAATTTGGGTGTGAATCAGTTCAGTAGTCGGTACCCTACTCGAATACCGCTACTCCCCGGTCCTCTGCGGGTGTGCGCTCCGAACACACTTCCGAGGCGAATCCAGCGGTGGTGACGAGGGCCTTTTAGGAGGCCGAGAACGACAACGACGAAGGAAGGGTAGAGGTACACGTCGGTCGGAAGAAGTAGGTAAAAACATGAAGTAGGAAGACAGCTTAAGTGGGCTGGGCTCAGACCCTCCCAGAGAATAACAAAGCACAGCAAAACAATGACGATTCTTGAAATAGGGAGGCGCTTGAAGAAGATTGAGACCTGGGAACCCAAACATATATATATATATATATATATATTCAACGACCGGCGTGTTACCTTTCCTCCTGCTGCTATCCCATGAAAGGAAACACCGGATCCTCTCCCAGTGCGCTCTGACCACACTTCCGAGGCGAATCCAGCGGTGGCGCCGAGGGCCTCCCAGGAGGCCCACAAGAATGAAACGAATGAAGGGTCATTAGCGGTATGGGTACCTCTCCCTCCTCCCCTGGGATCCGACGTTGAACAAAATTGTTTACCAGCCTGGAACATATCCCTATCCCTATGCTGGGCACCTCCTCATCACGATGCCAATCTTGGGAATCCCTAAGATTGTCATCGCCTTTTGGCGTGTCAATCTTAGGGATAAGGATACGTTCGAGGCTGGTAAATTGTAACTTCTCGCGACCAGAGCCCTGGACCCCATCCTTCTCTGTCATTTCTCGAGCCGGATCGATTTGCGAGGGTCTCAGAGCCCCGAGGCTGGGCGACAACACCCGGGGCGGCAAAAATGCGACGCCAGGCCCTCGGGGTCTGACATCCCAAAGACCCCCGACGCAATGCTTTTGTCACTACGTCGACCCCCAGGGGTCTCGACCCTTTTCCCATGACCGGCTTTTCGTCCCGAGTCGTTTCTTGGACGGTCCCGAGGCCCGGCGATGGCCCCCGGAGGCCGAAGATCCAGCAAAACCTTCCGTATGATGATCTTGTTTCGCTGCTCGAGGGGGTCTGACACATCCCTGACCTTCCAGAGTGCTAAAAAATAGCCCTCCAGACCTATAGACCTATCTGGGCTGCCTAAAACCTCGACAGGAAATAAGATATCGAGGTCCTGGTGCTATTTTTAAGCCCTCCTGGAAGGTCAGGGGAGGTCCCGACCCTTTTCCATCCCGAGTCGCTTTCTGACGGCCTCGAGGCCCGGCGAGGGCCCCCGGAGGCCGAAGACTCCGCAAAACTATCCGTAATGATCTCTCCGTGAATTACTCGAGGGGGTCTGACACATCCCAGCGCAGGAGCCGCCCGGGCCTCTCCCTCGGCCGCCGCGGCCGCCGCCATCCCCACGAGCAGGGCGGGCCCCGCTGCCCGGGGGGCTGCCCGCATCCCGCCCGAGGGGCGCGCGGCGGAGGGGGCCGCGCCCGAGGAGCGCCCCCCGCGCCCCCCGCGCCGCCGGCCGCGCCGAGCGCCGCGGCCCGAGGGCGGAGCGATGTGGACGTCGTCTGGTCCTCGCTTCTGAAGTGGACGCCCGAAATGGGTACAGTCGGGGCGTTGACCCAAGGAACCCTAAATAAGGAACGAGGCCCCTTTCGTCCACAAGTGGAACGTCGATTTCCCATCGAGAACCGAAGGGAATTCCAAGGCGAACTGTGAAGCAATCAAGGAACACGGAGCCCCTCCCCAACGAAAAGGGTTCCTTCTTCAGGGCCCCGACTGCACGGAAAAAATCTGTACAATGCCCAAAAACAAATGTTGTCCCAAACCAACAGCGGCCGCTGTTGGGCAGGCGGCCTTCTGTCTCGAAGGGACACAGGCCGCGGCGGCGTGGACAGCGAGTCCTGTTCAAAATGAACCAGATCAGCGGTTGGGCATCGTACCCAGTCTTTCCGTGCCCATTTCGTTCGTGCAGATTCTGGCGCCCGAAGCCCGGAAGTCCCGCTTGGTCTCCCGGATCGTCCTCGAATCATGGGAAGAGTCCGTTCGGGAGGTTTTTCGCCATGTTCGGTCTCCGGGACTCTCACGGGGCCCCGGGGTAAGGTCCCGGGGAATGGGTCTGGACCTCGGTCATGAACAAAACCTGACGTCGGGGCCCTGGCCTTGAATTTTTGTTACAATGGGCGTTTTCGCTTCATTTCGGGCCCCGGGACCCTCACAGATCGATCCGGCTCGAGAAATGACGCTAAAAGAACAATTTTCTCACAACGGTCGTTTTCGCTCCATTTCGGGCCCCTGGACTCTCACAGACCGATCCAGTATGAGAAATGACGCGGAAAGATGGGGTGCCAGGCTCCAGTCGTGACTTCGCGCGATGTTGCAATTCGATTTGCAACGTCGGAACTCAAGAAATCCAGGACCATCGACGTCATGATTTTTTAAACGACGCGACCCTCGGACATCCGAACTCATTCCACGGGACCGGGTTTTCATCCTGAATCGTTTTCTGGTCCCGAGGCCGGGTGGGCCCCCAATGACAGAAAAAACGAACAAACTTCCGCCGTGATTTCTTCATGACTCGAGGGGGTGTGCTGCTGCTCCTGATCCTTCTGCTCCTTCTCCTGCTGCTGATGCTCCTCCTCCTCCTGCGGCTCCTCCCGCTGCTGTTGCTGCTACACCTCCTCCGCATCCTGCTGCTCCATATCCTCCTCTTCCTCCTGCTCCTCCTACTTCTGCTGCTCCTCCTCCTGCTGACCGTGCTACTCGCTCCTCTGTTGTTCCTCCATCATGCATTATTATTATCCCCCTCCTTTTCCTCCTCATCCTCATGACGAAAGAGGGCGCGCCTCTTGAAAGCCCGCGAATGCTCATCAGGGCATATGGGTCGGTCATCCATCTGGCTTGGGGGGCGGAGCTCGCGAAGCCCTCTTACCCCAGCTTCTGCAAAGAGCGCTCATCTCAAATCCAAGCGAGCCACACGTACACGTCGTTCATTTCTCATCGTGCTCATTTCTAAGTGTGTTCGTTTCTAGTTGGTCCTGGCCCCCTAGTGGCCAGGAAGAGGCCCAGGACAGAACAATTAGACATGAAAGGATCTTGGCCCCCCAAAAATATCAAAGAACCTTCGAAGAACTTGAAATCAACAATGTGTACCAGCGGGCGACAGAACATGCCAACATTGCGCGACCTCTGCCCGCGATGGAACGTATGCTTCCCGGCGGCGTGGGGCTGCACGTCTGCGCCAGGCGGCTCTCTGCGCGAGACGTGCCCCGAGTCTCCGAGGCCCGTCGCCCTGACTGTCCGGCTCGCGCTCGGTGCCATGCCTGGCCCGATGGCTCGGCGTTGCCAGGAGTGCTCAGAGCGTGAATTACCTACCCCGCTTTCGCTTCCAGACAAAACCAAGTCATACCACGCGCCTCCTCGTCAAGCGGCCTGACCAGTACAGGCCGTAGTTCGGCATCGCTGGGTATCTCTTGGAAGCGAGGGTGGTCAGAAACGAGGTAGGTTCGTTTGCCCCCTGAGCGCCCTTGGCCCAAGCTGTGCCCCCCAGGATTTCCAAGGAGGCCCCCGCGGCCTCCAGGGCACCCCCCCACGGGGCGAAGAGGGCCGCAGGGTGGGGGCACCCTGGGGCCAGGGGCGCCTGGAGCAGTCCCTGGCTGTCGGGGTGCAGTCGCGCTCCGTTGTCGTCATCGTGAACGGCGGCGCCCCCGCTGGCATCGCAATTGAAGTCGTAATAGACGCCCCACGCGTTACAGCAGGCGCTGCTGCGCTCACGCCCGCGCCCTGAGATCGTCGCCATCAAGGTCAAGGAGCTGCTTTCTCCCGTCTGAGCTGCTGTCATCAAACTTCCGAATGATATCGCGTCATCAAACTTCCGAAGACGTATGCAAGTGCTCCAGGCTGGGAACTAGGATTCGCGCATGCGCGCCTCGAACGCGAACTGATGAGCCGAAGTGGCTAACTCTCTTTGTCGCATTATGCCTTGCAGGCCAGACTGTCTATGTATGCCCATGCCCACGCGATTACTTGAAGAGGCGGTATGCTTCTGTTGGCATGCCCGCGCGCAAACATCCGATGAACTCAGACCAGGCGTGAACCCAAATCCTTACTCGTCGGAAACCGCGCGATTTATTCACCGGTCCGCACTTCACTTTTCGGGGGCGGTGCAAACGGACTGACTTGTTTGACGCCGCGCCCCCCCACTCGACAGCATATTTTTCGCTTTCCATGGCAACGTGGAGGAGGACACCTGAGGGGAGACGGGGATGACCACGAAGAATCAGATGAAGTCTCCTGTCATGTCCTCAAGGTGGGTGTCCGGGCTAGGGCTAGTGTACCAGTGGCAAAACTAAAAATACATTCGACAACACAAACGCTGAGCCGTGTTGTGGAACCGCCCAGTCTGACAGAACGCAGCCTCCAAATGGACTGTTTCTGCCTCGCGGTCGCGCTCCCGACGAGGCCAGTCGAGCGAGGATAACTGAGCTCGGTCGACCTCCTGCCTGGACTACTTTGTGATGACCTCGCCCCTGGCGCGGGCGACTCGGTGCCCTCTCTGATTCTTTCTCCACCCAAAACCAGCATTCCTCGCGGCCATGCGTGGCTGATATCAACTCTGGTGTGTTGTCGTCTGATCACAGCGAGAGTTGCCGTGTCGACCCTGCGTGGAGCATCTGCAGTGCCAGGTCTCCGGGCAGCGCTGGCTCGAGCCAGCTCCACGCCGCGAGCCGCGAGCCGCAAGCCGACCCCGAAGCAGCTCCCGGACCCGGGTCGGCCGTGACGCCGCCCTCGCCTTTCAAGCTCCCCTCCGGCCGCGTACATCCGCCGCTTTGGGGCGAGCTCCTCCTCCTCCTCCTCAAGGGGGAGTTGAGGGGCCTCGAGTTGGCCATTCGTTTGACTCTGGGGGACCTGGTTTATACCACTGACAATGACCAGGTCGCCAGAGGTTGGTACGAGAGGCTTTATGAGCGTCCTCGCGGCGCCCTCGCCTCTATTTGGAGAGAAATCGGTGTGCTGTTGAGGGCTCGCATCGGTTCGGTTGTGGTTCTGAAAGTGACGTCGCATGTCGTTCCGTCCGACAATATGTTTCGTCGCTACCCCAGCTGGATGATTGCAGGTAACGAGGCCGCCGATGAGTTAGCTGGAATCGCCGCTCGGAATTCCAGGGTCGCTGATTCATATCTGCGTCGTGTGGCGGAGGCAGAGAGCATGGCCAGGCTGGTGCGCAGACGATTGATGAGGTCCACGCTTGCCGCGATGGAAGCTTCCATGCAGGTTCGTCGGGCTGAAAATTCGTCTGAGCGCCCTCCTGCCGCTGCTGTTGCCTTGCCCCCGCCTGCTCCCCCCCCTCCCTCTGTCGCTGCTCTCTTCTCCTCCGTCCACCAGTTGGACGATTATGGGTTGAGGTGCAGGCGCTGTAAGTGCTCGTTCACGGCGGCGGCCAGGACGGCCTGGCTCGCCACGCCGTGCGCGGAGCTCGAAGCGGCAGGACGGGCATTGAAGCCTCCGCGGGGGTTTTTAGTGCATGGCGGGGGGGGGTATCGCTCATAGCTCGCACAGTGTGGTGTTTGCCCCGGATTCTGGTGTTTGGATCTGCAGGAGTTGCGGGTTCTTTTGGGAACTCGTTTTACGCGGCTTATCCCAGCCCTGCGATCCCCAGTCTGTTTCCAAGAAGCGGCGTGAGTTTTTGGACCGTTTTAAGAGGGGCCTTAGGCCCAAGTCCAAACTCAAATTTTTTGGTATGACTTCGTCATTGGTCCCATTCCCATTTCCTCCTCCAAAGGGGGACGTCAATGGGAGGGATGGCCTGCCAGTGATCCGCGAGGCCGCCCCTGGACGCAGAGGCCGCGCCGCTCGCTCGGCAGCAGCCGCGGGAGGCGCGGCCCGACCGCTCGGGCGCGCGCCAGCGCGTCGCGTGGCGGCCGCTGGCCGCTCGTGCGGCTTGCGGGCGCTCCCCGGGCCCAGGGCGGCAGGAAGCCGACGCGGTCGCTCGCTTCGGCGTCTCTCCGGCCCCCCCCGCGCCCTCTCGGCCTCTCCTGGGCTTCCCTGCGCCCTCTCGGCCTCTCTCCTGGGCTTCCCTGCCCCCAGCGCGCCTCCGCTGGCTGCTCGGGCGTCTCCGGTTTCTTCTCCGGCCTCGCCGCTGCCGGTCGGCACGGGAGGCAGAGCGCAACGGCGGGGCCAGAGGGAACGCAACGCGGCGTGGGAATAATATGGGTGACGCCTTTCATGTACACCAGGGCTGTGCGGGACACCCTGGTGGGAAACTCGCGGGGGCACAATGCCCCCGTTGTCAGCGACGTCAGCGCGATGTTCAAAAGCCGCGTGTGCCACATGCACACGAGGTCACCCCTCACGAGACAGGCGGTATGCGCAAT
The DNA here is from genome assembly GCA_963575745.1 of Prorocentrum cordatum. Lineage (NCBI taxonomy): Eukaryota > Dinophyceae > Prorocentrales > Prorocentraceae > Prorocentrum > Prorocentrum cordatum. Next base: position 148,169 of record CAUYUJ010019068.1, read on the forward strand.
GCCTCATGGATGCAGGTGCCTGAACAACTTCAGAAACCATTCGCAACATTGCCACCTAGCGATTGACGTATCACCGCCCCCGGGAACCCATCAGTCCAGCACACCCGCAAAATCCTTCAAAATCCACTAGGGCACCTGCAGTGCCAGTACCGAACCCACATGTTCTTGCTTAGCGCGGGTCGTGGGTGGGTACCTTTGTGAGAATTGCCCCCTGGCTGAAAAGTGAAAAAAAGGCTACCTTTCAGCTCTATGGCTCTCACTGTGGACACGCGTCGGCGCTTCTCACGACGAACGGATTTGTCGTTTGGATCCGCGAGGCGCTGCAAGACGCTCCCATGCCTCATCTAATGATCCATCGTGCTCCCCTCCACGTGCTTGGCGGACGCGCCAGGCACACAGACGCAACGTCCTTCTCCGTTGGTGTATATGGAATATTCTTTTCGGCCCCAAGTTCGACCTCCTGTATACACCAAGCCATCTCTGGATAGGGGACGATACGGGAAACCCGCGTGAAAACTCTGAGCGCGCGTGTCTCGTATACACCTAGATCCCCTTGGTTTTCACCGTATACACCGGCTTGGCATAGCGGCTAGTGCGAGCTGACATAGCGGCTAGTGCGAGCTTTTCACCGTGTACCCAAGGTTCGTCTGACATAGCGGCTAGTGCGAGCTCGGCCTGGATGGCTCCTGGGGTCTGCGAGCACCGATTGGGGAATTAAAGGGACGACAGGAAAAGCGAAAGACGGGGGTGGAGGATGGGGAGCAGGAGGCGGGGATACATCCCCCGTCACTGCGGGGTCTCGTGGAGAGCTGGAGCCGGACGCCAGGCCCTGGAGCCCAGCATTTCGCGGGCAACGTCAAAGGGAGACCGCCGTAAACGGCGCCCGAACCGCAGTTCGGCCCCGCTCTCTCATGGTTCTCGCCGCCGTCCTCCTCCTCCCTCCCCCCTATCACCCCCCTTCCGACCTTATCAACTTACCTCTCCTTCCCCTCGTTACTCTTCTCCGCCTCCTCCGACTCCCCCATGCGCCGAACCAAGAGCGGTCAAGCGGACGATTTCTTCACCCGTCGGGTCAGGGCGGGGCAGACGTTAACTCGTCTTTCAGCCGTCGGCTGTCGCTCGACGACGGTGGCGAGCTGCGGCGGCTGTGAAATCGAAAGTCACCACCGACAAGTGCGTACTTCATTTCCGCAGGCATGTTGACACTATCCCAGCTTGGAGAACACACACACGCACGACAGAGCGAACCAGAGCGCTGGCTTCAGCTCTGATCCGGGTAGCGTCTCCCGGACGCGGTCGCAATTTGCAAGCGTTGAGCTCCTGGAGACGCCCAGAGAGCCTGGGACGAGGTGAGGACTCTGGTCTGTAAGAACCTTCTGACACCTCGCGAAACCCCCGTCCAGGTCCAGGGGAGGGGGCAGGGGGAGGGGTAAACCCCTCCCCGAAGGGGAAGAAGGGGTTTTGGGAAGAGCAAAGAAAGATATCGTTAGACCACCTGCGCCCAGGAAGCCAGGTGGGATGAGACTATCGCCCTGCTGCCGCGCTGCGTACTAACCGCCCAGTGCGAACCCACGACCACCCTTGGCATTGCCTCTATGCCTCATGGTGAGGTCGCGAGTTTCACCGCATTTCTTTTGAATTTTACCAATATGGCTCCAAGAGGGCCTCAGAGAGCCCAAGATAGCCTCCAAGATCGCTCAGGACAGCCCAACATGGTTCAAGATAGCTAACAACATGCCTCCAAAAGGCCCCTAAGAGGGCCACAAGACGGTTCCAGGTGCTTTTGGCGACCCCTCAGGACATCCCCGAGAAGCCGACATCCTTCAAAAACCATTGGAAAATCACTGATGTTTGCTGTCTCGCCTTTTCGCCTCCGATCCGCTTTTGAGGCCTCAAGATGGCCCTAAGATGCCCAGGAGAGCTCCAAGAAGGGCCCAAGATGCCCCCAAGACTGCCCCAAGAGTGCACAAGATCGCCTCACGAGGGCCCCAGGAGCGCCCCCAGAGGCTATTTCGATGGCCCCGAAGGGGAGGGGAGGGCACCCCTCCTTTGATCGATGGTCTCCACGATGCCCCGAGGCGCCCCCAAAAAGCCCCAGGAGGATCCCAAGACCCACCAAAGAGCCCCAAGAGGCCCCAAGAGAGCTGTGGGCCCTGGGGATGGCCCGGAGAGGCCCTCCAAGGCCACCTGTTTGCTCCCTGAGATCTCTCTTGTTTAAAGGGGCCCCAGGACACACAAATAAATACACACAAATAACAAGATTCCCCGTATTTTCCCATATGTTCTGGGTTTTTGTCTTCCCCCCCACTTCCCATATTTCCCCATATTCTCTGAGAATGCACGATGAATTTTGTCTGTGTGTTTTTCCCCTCCTGATTGTTCACCCTGGTTGCCCGCTTTGTTTCACTCGTTTCCCGTCCGCTCTCGTGGGCAGGGCTCCTGAATGGGCTGGTGGGGATTCGCGAGTTAGTCTTAACCGCCGCACTGCGCCCTGCCTTCTGTGTCCACCGTCCCACATTCTCCCCCTTCCCACTCCACGGTTCCTCTCCAGGTATCCTTAGCCTGCTTGCTCCCATCCTCCCACTACGCCTCCTTCTCATCGTCTATACATCTTGTTCGTCCTCCTCGTTGTACTCCGTTGTCTCCTCATCCCCGAGCGCCAGGCGAGTACCCTCAATCGCTCAGCTGACGGCACGACCCGCCCCGCACGCGCAAAAATGCGCGGGCACTCAAGCCGAAATGACTATGGTCCAGACATGTGCATGGGCAGGGAGGGTAAGGGGAACGGCAACGATGCGCACTCTGTTTCGAGAAGACTGTCACTACAGGCTCCAGCCTCTCCCAAGCCTCCAGGATGTGATATTTGCCTCTGCGTTCGCTGGCAATTGCTAGGCACCTTACACACTACAGGCTTGAGTACGTCAACGGCAACCAGACACTACGCCACCTATTCTGGACGAAGCCAGGACGAGGCTAACATCAGGTGAGGATAAATAGAGAATCTCTGGAATCCGGCGGCTCTGGAAGATACCTGGGCACCGCGCCCTTCCCAGAGCGTTCTGGAACGCTCTGAATGTTACGGAACGCTCTGGAACGGATTTTTCCTCGTCGTAGCCCGGTCCGGTCTATGCCGTCCCCAGCCTCCCAAGGAGTGGACTGGGCCCCAAGAGGCCCCCTGGATGCCAACATGCAGAGGAAGGATCCTCTTCTCGTCTGCGCGTCAGGGAGAAAGGAGCATTTGCGGGAGAAGCGCAGCAAACTTGACAACTGCACTGGGCACCTACGATTCAGAACCACGTAAGCAACGGGTGGGGAGGGGGGGGGGACAGAGCCCTGCATCGCACGAGAGGATCCGCAAGGGGCACGGGGCCAGGTGGGACGAATCAGAGGCGAGACCGACCAGCCTCCCTGCACCCTGCAGGGAGCAGAAGTTTGGGGGGAGGGGAGGCGGAGGAGGAGCGAGAAGGGAGGGAGGGGGAGGGAGGGGGGGGGGGGGAGGAGAGGAGAGGAGAGAAGGGGTGGAGGTGGAGGGGGAGAGGGCGGAGGGCGAGGTGGAGCACGAGGGGGGGGAGGGAGGCGCAGCAGCAGCAGCGGCAGCGGCAGCGGCAGCAGCAGGAGCGGGAGGGGCCGCGGCAGCGCGAGGCGGCGCGCCCGCGCGGCCGGGCGGAGGAGCGGGGCAGAGCGGGGCAGGACGCCCCGCTTGGCGTGGCGGGGCCTGGAGGAGCTGAACACGGCGCAGGCGTACCCACTGGTCGGAAGAAGTAGGTAGAAACATGAAGTAGGAAGGCGTTGGAAACGGATTGGGTTTCCGCCCGCCTCCTGCAGAGGAAGGGAGAGGGAAAGCCACTCGACTCTGGAAGTAGGAAGGCGCTGAAAGTAGATTGGAATCTGGGAACCCATGGGAGGGTCGGAGAGGGCTATGGGTGCGTGTTGTCGGATGGGGGTCCCCGCTCGAACGGGAGCGTTCCCCAGGGTCCGACAGCCCGCACCCATAACCCATAGCCAGTCCTCCTCTCAACGACCCCCCTGTGTGTATGGGTGTGCTGCTCGTTCGTCGCTAAACACGGCGCAGGCGTAATCCCACCAGCCCGTCGGGCCAAAGTGGTCTGGCGATGTCTTTCTTTCATCTTCCCTGGGCGTCGCTCAGATGGGGGGGGCGATGCATGGGGAGGGGAGAAAAGGTACCATTCTCGTGCCCTACAAGTCTCCTCTTGGGCCCTAAAAAACGCCTTTAGGAGCTGAAGGGTCCCTTTTCTGCAGCCCTCGCTGCCCCCCAGTTTATCGCCAACCCATCACGCGAGGCCCAATCTTCCACCTCGTTCTTCCTGGGAGGTTAACCTGCCCCTCCCCACCCCGTGTCTGAAGTTTTCGGCCGGGCGGGCCACGACGTGCTAGAGGGTCTTGTTTCGACAGACATGGCTCCAAGAGGTCGTCTGATGCTCCTGGATGGCCCCCAAGATGGATCAATATAGCTTCCCCAGTATTGAGAGGTCTTCGCCCTCCTCCGACAGAGCCCCCCCCGACGACGGGCCCCGCTCCCTCCCGCGCGGGGAGGGCGCGGGCCTGCCCACGTTGCAGGCGCCCGGGCCGGTCCCCCCCCCTCCGAGAGGGCCGCGGGCGGCGGCAGCCGGGGCTCGGGCGCCCGCCGGCGGCGCCGGCGGCGAAAAGCGCGGAGGGCCTCGCGGGCGGCGCCCTGTTCCCCCTCCGCCCCTCAGCGGGCCCTGGGAGGAGGCGGGGGAGGAGGAGGAGGAGGAGGAGGAGGAGGAGGAGGAGGAGGAGGAGGAGGAGGAGGAGGGCGAGAAGGAGGAGGAGGACGAGGAGGAGGAAAACGAACGAACGAACGAACACACGACTCCGGGGGGCCGATCTGTGACCCACCTACTCACGAGCAAAAAAGTTGGCCCCTGAGTGGCCTCTGCAGGCAGCTTCACTCGGTACCCCGCCCTCTCGGGCACGGCCGAGTGTTCGGGTCCCAACCCGCCCAAAGGCGCGGGGATACGCGCGCAATGGGGGGCGGCGGCACAGCTAAAACTCACAAGCTACTGGCCAATACCGCGGCCCAAAACTTAGCAAATAAAACTACCTGGGACCGAGCTTTTTCTTCTTAGCCCGATGTTTTGAAACCTGCCGCTCCTGGACAGTAAATCTGCGAAAATCCCCAACGACTCCTTCCAGAGACTCATTCTCTGCCAGTCGGAACGGCTGAGGGGCCCCCGAGGAAGAGGGCGAGGCAACAGCAGCAGCACTCCGGGGAGGACGAGAAGGAGGACGGTGAGTGAGGGCCCCTCTGGCCGCTAACTCGCGCAGACGAGCAGATTGCGCCAGCAAAGCCCTCCTCGCCACCTCGCGGGCGATGGTAGCCACGACTCTGGCGTTGGCTGCTGCAGCCGCTCGCCTATCAGCTGCGCCCCTCCCCTCCCCGCCCACGACTCCACCCCGCTCTCCCCCGCCACACTGCACACTACCGCTTGCACTCTCACTCACTTGGTGCTGCGATTCAGAAGCTTGGCTGCATCCTTCTCGAGGGCCCCTCACGGGGCTGCTCCCGTCTTTCTCTCCCTGCCCGCCGTCTTCAGATACAGGGCCAAACCCTGCTCTAACTGATCGATGGCGAACGTGAGACGAAACTTCCCCGCTTCCTGTTTTCTGGTAGCATGGATCCCGCACGCGCGTACTTGGTCTGCCAAGTCCCGCAACCCTCTCACGACCGGTGTCCAAAACTCTTCGAAGCACTTCTTGCAATCCGCAAGGCGCTTTAGATTTGCTGCTGCTCTGATCAGCGTTGCCCGCAGAAGGGGCGGGCCCAGCTGAGCGGCATCGCCGCCGTTTCCCTTGAGCTTCTGTGTCTGGGTATGATGATGCACGCCCGCGGACTTTGCCACATCCTTGAACATCAGAAACATGGAAAAAAACACCCCGCAGATGCCCTTCGGCTCCGCGGCATCTGTGAACAACCGCCTCGTGAGAATGACTACGAGCTGCTCTAAAAAGTCCCCCCCTTTGACTCCGCGTGCTTGGCCTGCTTCGCTTTTTTTGTCTGTCATTTCCTGAGATACGGGCTGTTCGAGCATCCAGGCGAGACGCTTGCCCATGCTCATGGGCACCTCTGCGCAGAAGCCACGGGGGACGGGCCTCTGGGCAAATATTGAGATGCGTGCGAAGATGAAGCTGCAGAGCCTCAAAACTGCGGCCATAATACACGCGCAACGGACACTGGCAGGATGAAGGCGCATCCACAGGCTGAAGATTCCGCACCATCACATCACTACAACATCCTCGTGCTAGCGAGTCTCGTAGATTCCGCAAGCATAATACTCGAGAAGCAAAAGTCGCCAGACTCACACAACACGGGTTAGCGACACAAAACACTCGATACCGACTGGTACCCATGTCTAGCAACAATATGCGCATGCACGGCACGTCTATCAGCTAGGATCGCCCCGCAGACAAGACCCCCGTCATCACGTATCACACATTTTACCCGTTGCTCAATCTCGACAACGCCCACGCCTAGCTCTTGCTCTTGTCCAGGCGTATGTCCAGGAGGGGGGGCGCATGCAGCTAGAGCTTTACTCCGAAACTCGCGCACATCAATGCGTAAGAATTGTTCCCCCAACTGCTCGTCCCTAAAAATGTCCCAAGAGCCTCCAGTAAATCGGGTCCCTCATAGAGCTCCCCCAGAGCCCCCGCGCCTTCCCAATCCATACGTGCCCATGGGTGAGCCTCAGGTCTCAGACGACAACTAGGACTGATCGAGGACATGCAGTCAACAGTAGCAAGTAGAGCTGCGATGGCTGGTCGGTGGAACTGCGGGCGCCGAAGGAGCTCCTGCAAGAACGGCAAGCGCCCGATCCAAGTTTCCGGCTCAGGAGAGACCAGCCTCCAGTAGGCGAGCACTTCAGCATTCGAATGGAGAACGAGGGCGCCGCTCGGCATGCGAGTTAAACGGCCCTCCTCGCACAGCCCGCAGAGCGTAGAAACATAACAAACTGACTCATCGGCCTGCGATGCTCCGCCGTCGTCGGAACACGCGCCTCAATACCAGAAGGTCATGCATTGCACGCCTTGCTCAGGGAAAAAGAAACGTCGCAGTCGATGCGGGATGCAAGGGAGATGCCAGAAACACCACATGGAATATGACAACACCAGACTGCATTGCCGTGCATCTCGCTTCTAGTTCGACGGCGCATCGGCGCGGCTGAGCGGCGCGCCCAAGGAATGAAAACAAACGCCGCCTTCCCGCAGAAGCCGAAGTGCTTCAGAAGAGCCCCTCCCCGCGAGACAAGCCAGGGTATCATGTTTGCAAATATTCTGCTTATACCCATCCAGCGAAAGCGATCTATCTAAATCATTATTGCTACGTCGACTTAGCCCAGCGAGTTCTGGCAATGCAAAAGACCCCCCCCCCCCACCACCAGCCTCCCTGCACTAGCATCGGCAGGCTCAGCAAGGGGCAGGTCCTGGATCTTGTCCTTCATGGGGCAGCGAACATGCAGAAACTGGGATCGTCGATCTCGCTCGTGCTGAGCAGCGCGCCAGCGCTCCGCGGCTATGTCGAACGTGCGCACAACAGAGCGAACGGCAACCCCGTCCCCCATGAGCCCCCCACTGCGCGAGACCGCGCCGCGTTGGTCAAATGCGACGCACCTCCTCTGCGCCATCTGGGCCTCCTCCCTCTTGTGGAACGCAGCGAAACCACGGTCGCAGCCGCCGCACTTCCCTATCCCCCGTTGGCGCATGGGGCATGTCATGAAAAGCTCCCCCATCGGACCCAGCGAATGAATACAGCGCGTTTCTCCGCCAGGTATCGGCAGAGGGGCTCTTTCACTGCAGTGCCACCAAATAGGAGCCCCCCCCCCCCTCCCCGCGCTTCGGATCCGCGCCAGACCCCCAGAGAAGAACTTCTGACATCCAGGAAGACGCAGACCCTCAGGAGCAGCAACGAGACCCACAGACTTTCGTCTCAGAGCGCTTGAGGGGTCGCAGAACCAGCCACCGCAGCTCAAGTGGGGCCCGCGAAGGGCCTGCGCGACGTTTGCCCGCCTTGAGCACAGCGCGCCCGATACCTTCAAAATCTAGCCGAGCTGCCTTGCGCCCCTCGTAGGTCGGCACGGCGCATGGCAGGGCACGCGACAGCGGAAAATCACTCAATCCCTCCCAGTTCGGAATCTGCGCAGCTCCCATGCCCCCCCCCCCCCCCCCCCTAGGCACCAGGCCGCGCGAACTCTGCTGCAAACTCCGCAACGCTGGCAACAACTCCGCGCGCCCCTCGATGATCGCGACGCGTCGGCCCGAAACGAGCGCCGCCCATGCGGCGACATAGCCGAGACGCCTCGGCAAGCTTCGGATCTCGCCAAAGCTCGTGGACCTCTTCGAGCTGCTGCGGCTGCCTGTCCTTCGCCCCCCGCCGAAGCCGTTTACCATTCTCTTTAGACAAATCGCGCAACTGCTGCACAATCCGAGCCTCCTCCTGCTCATCCTCCGCCTCCGCTCGACCTAACCGAAGTCCCCGACGACGGCGTGTCAACTCACGGCGCGCAGTCGCCATGGGGTGGCAAGATACTTGGGCTTCTCGGTAGCCGCGCAGACTGCCTGTGGATCAAGAACATAGTCAACGGCCATATGTATCAACAGGTGGCCCGCAACCGCTCGACGCCGCACGCGCTGTAACTCGCGACTCCATCGATGCCATAGCCCAGCACGTCGGCAATGCTGAACAAGGGCCGCAGGGAGCGCAACACTATCAATCCAACTAGACTCACCACGCAGCCCAGAGTGCGCAGGACTGAACCCTCTGTAGCTGTTCGCCACCTGCAAACCATGAAGGGAAAGAAGCCGGGGCAACTCAGCCCCCGCATACGCACCTTTTGTCGCCGCCTGCGGATCCACAACTGAGAGATCGCCAGAGCCCCACTCGCCGTTGTCCTGCACCAGCCCCATACCATCATTCACATCTGCACATGCCAACGGCGTCGTACGTCGCGGTGAGGAAGCCAGCCTCGGGGCCAGCCAGGCTATAATTTCGCCGACCGCGCGGCGAGGCCGGGTCCACTCATGCGCGCTTAGGCTTCGGGGGGGGAATACAGCGCCACCATAGTAAGATCTCATCTTCCAGACCGTGCCCGGCATCGTAGACCCCGCCCACCAATGAGCGAAGGAGTGCACTCAGCCTTGACTCGAGTACCCCACATAATAGAAACTCCAGCATGAATAGTGGTGAGCTCGCCAGTTGTCCATCCCGCCTCGATCACAACCCCATTTGCCACCTGCCGTCGCCGTAGTGGCCCCACGAGTTGCCTTGCTGCGGGCGCCGACCAGCGCGACACCGTCGAAGGTAACCGCGCGAGACGCAATATCCTTCAATCTGTCCACGGAAGATGCTTACATAGGATTAAACAAGGCAATCGCAATAGGATAGCAAGCCATGAACGCGCAGGCAAGCCGCAAGAGACAGGGGAACCCAAGCGACTGTGTGTGACATAGGGTCGTGACGTGATAGAGCGTGGGTGTCAGGGTCGGCCAGGCCACAACCAATCTGGGCCGAGCTGGCTGAGGAGGAGGAGGAGAAGGAGGGGAAGGAGGAGGAGGGGGAGGAGTAGGAGGAGAGGGAGGATGGATGGATGGGGCGTCATTAAAGGGGCCACGGCGGCCGTCAGCATGCCGACACCCACCAGGGCCCCATATGTCAAGGAGAAATTCCCTCGCCGCCGCGCGCGCGACCGCGGGCGCCGCGGCGACGAGGGAAGGGCCCCGAAGAAGCCCAGACAAGCATCCGTCGCGACCGTGGCCTGCCGCGCGGGCAAGCCAGGCGAACGGATGCCAGCCCCGCAAGGACGGGCGGGCGACAAGACGACCCCCAAAGGCCGGCCCCAGGGAGGGGACAAGGGAACGCGCACCAGCGCGAGCCCCAGCCGCCAAAATTTCGAGGTGGACCCTGCAGACAGGGCGAAGGCCCTCACCTCAGCGCGCGGAACAGCCACTCGCCGACCACGTCGTACCAGTCGTGGAAGCGATCGGAGGCCATGAAGCTGGCCGCCAAGACGAGCTCGACGCCGTCGCGCTCCAGCATGGTGACCACATCGCCCACGCGCGCGCGCCCCAGTCGCTCCCCTTGTCCATGAACATCTGGGCCAGGAAAGCCTCCCCGTCGAACTCTGCCTTCTCCTGCAGCACAGCTATCTTGGGGTCGTTCTTGGTCTCCTCCATGTGGAACCGAGCGCTCACCAGGACCAGCTCGTCTCCGACGCTGATGGCCGAGACCGTCTCCTCCACCTCGTCGGTGGTCTTGCAGTGAGGGTTGCCCTTGAAGTCCGTCTTCGTGAGCTCCCCCATCTGCTCGGAGCTGTTGTTGGTCTCCCCTTTGTGGAGCCGAGAAATATCCAGGACCAGCACGTCACCATTGCGCATGTCCGACACCAAATCCTCCACCACCTGGTTGGCCTTGCAGTCTGGGACGCAATTGACGTCCTCCTTGGTCATTTCTCCCCCCTGCACCGCCACTGGCTTCAACGAAAAAACCTTGGCGGCCAGCTCGCGTTCCATGAACTTACCCGCGGCGGCCTCCTTCGAGCAATCGTTGGCCTTCTCCGACTGCTCGTCCACCGTGTCCATGAGCTCGGTCTTCTCCGGCAAACCCGCCCCCACGGCCGGCTGGATTCGGAACCGCTCGCGGAGCCGTTCTTCGCCGCCTTCGCCACGTCGCGCACGAGGATGCGCGCGTCCCGGTGCGCGCTCCAGGTTGCGCGCCTTGCTGGCGCGCCCGATCCCCCGGGCCAAGGCGACACCGTCCCGCCCCTGCTCCCGCAGCTTCTCCTTGGCGTTGCGGACCGCGCGTTCGCCGCCCAGCCCCTCCTTGACCAGGTCGACGGCCTCCTGGACGACCTCGAGGGCCGAGGCACCCGCACTAGCGGCCTGCGCAGGGATGCCACAGGCCGCGCCAATCGCCACCGCCGCCAGCAGCGTCGCCTGCTGCTTCGGGGTGGCCCCGGACTCCATCACTGCCATAAGCCGCTCCGAGCGCCGCCTGGGCCGCAGTCGAGGCAGCGAGCACATCGGTCGGCGCCATGCCGGAAGTCCCGCCACGGGCGCGCCGCCGCCAGTCAAGCACCAATGGCTTGAGCCAAAATGGCTACGGAGGAGGAGGAGGATGGGGAGGAGGATGGGGAGGAGGAGGAGGAGGATGGGGAGGAGGAGGAGGCAGGCACAGGTGTTACACAAGTTTCCCAAACTGCTGTCTCTTGATGGTGAGAAGCGCAAGAGCAACAGAAAGAACGGTTCACCGAAAAGGCATGGGCAATCCCAGGATCCGAAAGACGTTCGGCGCTGATTCGGAAACGCGTCGGATCTGGTTGAAACGAAAAAACACGATCTGGAGCAGGTCCCCACCAAAGGAAACGTAAACGGTAAAACAACGTTGCCTGCAACGTCAAACAAACAACGGCGCAAGAAACCGTGGCACCGAACACCGTAAAACACGTGCCCTGTCGTTGTCCGGGCCCCCGAATTACGCCGCTCCCCCTCCGCCAGAGCAGTGCCAGCGGCTGGGCCGCAACTTCCGATGCCAGGAGGAGGGGACGGATCAAACACTGCTGGTGGATGCCCAGCAGCACAGGCAGTCAACAAAAACCAACCGCGGCCCATTTTGGGGGGCATGGGGGGGAGGGCCCCCTCCCTCTGGCGACAACCGCTGAGGGCCCCGACGACGAAGTCCTCCCCCCGACGACGGACGAAATAAGACCGGACGACGAAGACGACGACGCCGACGCCGACGCCGACGCCGACGACAGCGACGACGACGACGACGACGACGGACGACCGACGATGGACGACGACGACGGCGACGACGACGACGATGACGACGACGACCGACGACAGACGACCGACGGCCCACGACAGACGATCAACGACTGACGACCGACGACCGACGACCGACGACCAACCGACCGACAGACCGACCGACTGACCGACCGACGACCGACGACCGACGACGAGGACAACGACAACGACAGCAAAGACGACAACGACGACAACCGACAACCAATGACCGACGACCAGCGACGGACGTCCGACGACAGACAACCGAGGACCAACGTCCTACGACAACAACGACGACGAGGACCGACGACCGACGACCGACGACCGACCGACGACCGACCGACAGACGACCGACCGACCGACCCACGACCGACCGACCGACGACCGACGACCGACGACCGCCCGACGACCGACGACCGACCGACCCACGGCCGACCGACCGACGACTGACGATCGACGACCGACGTCCTATGACGACGACGACGACGACGGACCAAACACGACCGACGACAACGACAACGACAACGACGACGACACCGACGACAACGCCAACAACCGACGAACGACGACGGACGACGAACACGACGACGACAACGTCACCAACGACGACGAAGTCCTCCCCCACCTCGACGACAATGACGAAGGACAACGGACGACGGATGACGACGACGACGACGACGACGACGACGACGACGACGGCAACCGAAAACCGAAGACCGACGACCGACGACCAACGACCAACGACCGACGACCGACGACCGACCGTCCGACCGACGACCGACCGTCCGACAAACGACCTGCGACGACAACGACGACGACAACGACGACGATGACGATGATGACAACGACGCCCACGACGACGACGACGAGGACGACGACACCGACGCCGACGCCGACAACTGACGGACGACGATCGACGACCGACGACCGATGACTGACGTCTGACGATCAACGACCGACGACAGACAACGACGACGGCAGCGACGACGAGCAACGACCAACGACCGACGACCAAAGACTGACCGACGACGACAGACGACCGACGACCGACCGACCGACGACCGACGACCGACCGACCGACGACAGACGACCGACGACCCACCGACGACCCACCGACCGACGACCGACGACCGACCGATGACCGACGACCGACCGAGCGACGACCGACAACCGACGACCGACGACCGACGACCTACGACGACGATGACGAGGGACGGCGGACGACGAAGACAACGACGACGACGGATGCCGACGACCGACGACCGACGACGGAAGCCGACGACAACGATGACGACGACGGAGACGACAACGACCGCAACGACGACAAAGCGCTCCCCTCCGACGACGACGACGACGACGAAGGACAAACGACGACGACAACGATGACGCCGACGACGACTAAGACGACGACGACGACGACGACGAGGACGGCGACCGACGACCGACAACCAACGACCGGCGACGACCGACGACCGACGACCAACGACCGACCGACCGACCGACCGATAAGAACCGACGGTCGACGACCAACGATTAACGACCGACTACCGATCGCCCGACCGACCGACCGACGACCGACCGACGGCCGACGAGATCGACCGACGACCGATCGCTCGTCGACCAACGAGAGACCGACCGACGACCGACGCCGACGACGACCGACGAAGACGACTGACGACGACGACAACGACGACGACGACGCCGACGATGTCGCCGACGACCGACGACTGACAACCGACGACGACGAAAACGACGACGACGACGACAACGACGACGAAGCCCTCCCCCCCGACGACGACGACGGACGACGGATGACGGGCGACGACGACAACGACGACGACGACGATGGCGACGACGACGACGACGGCGACCGACGACCTACGACCGACGACGACGACGACGACCGACCGACCGACGACCAACGACCCACGACGACGAGGATGAAGAGGGACGACGACGACGACGACGAAACGACGACGACGACGACCGACAACCAACGACCGCCGACGGACGACCGACGACGGACGTCCGACCAACGGCCGACGGCCTACGACGACGCCGACGATGATGATGACGACGGGCGATGGACGACCGACGGCCGACCGACCGACAAGCAACGAGCGACCGACCGAAGACCGACGACCGACGACCGACAGCCGAGCGACCGACGGAGGACCGACTGACGTCCGGCGGCCGACGACGCACGACCGACGTCCTACGAGATCGACCGACGACCGACCGACCGACGATCGACGACCGACGACCGACCGACCGACGACCGACGTCCCACGACAACGACGACGGAAGACCGATGACGGACCACGGACGACGACGACGACGACGACGACGACGATGACGACCCCGACGACGAGGACGCCTCCCCCTGGCGCCAAGGACGGAGATGCGCTGAGGGGGACCCCGTGAGCGTATCCACCTTCCTCTCGTCCCCGAGGCTAACAGGGCCCCCTTAGCCAGTACTCTGCGAACCAGGACTTTCAAGAGTCCTCCTGGAGACAAAAAAGAATGGCGACCAGCCTAGAATCTCTGCCTATACCTAGACACCTAAGATTGGCAAGCCCTAAGACAGTGACAATATTGGGGCTGCGCTGTCAAAGTCTGAGGTGAACCTTCCGGTCGGCATCGACAGAAGGCGAAGCCAACCGTTGGTTTGGAGATACGTCTCTAGCTGGTAAACGGAAACAGGCTTCGACACATAGCGCGCACTTATGTTGCATCCTCGAGGGACCTTGTCTGTCCCGTCGCGGCCTTATCCGCGTCGAATCCGTGTCGAATCCATGTCGGACACGTCGGATCCGTGTCGAATCCGTGTCGAATCCGCGTCGAATCCACGCCAAATCCGCGTCGAGTCCGCATCGAGCCCGTGTCGGGTACAAGAAACGACGCAAATTTGAGGGACAGGCCAGGTCCCCCGAAGATGCAACGTAAGCGCACAAAGGGGTATGGGGGAGGGGGGAAAACTTCTTCCAAGAAAGCCGTGTCTTAGAAGGCGCCTTCCAAGAAGCAGCCTCCTTCCAGGAAGCCTCCCCCCTCCCCCTGCCCCCCTCGGCGCGTGGCCGACCCTGGCTCATCGACAACTGCCCGCTTGGGCGGCCCCCGAAGCTGCGTTGCCCGCCGTGGCTCGGTCGGCCCGCGTGCGCCGGCGCAGGGGGGCCACGGGGCGGGGGGTGGGGCGCACTGGACCTGAGTGGGCCCTGAAAACGACAGGGCCGTTTTTTTACCGGTTTCGTTTCGCCGCTTTTTTAGCGGTTCCGACGCCGTTTTTTCACCGGTTCCGTCGCCGTTTTTTGACCGGTTCTGGCTCTGGTTCCAATCCTGGAGCGTTTTTTTTGCCGTTCCCGGTCGCCGTTTTTGTTGCCGTTTCCATATCCAAGGGCCATTTTTCTGGAAACGGTGAACAAACGGCGATGCCGTTTCCGGGGCCCACTAAGCACTGGACGTCGCGCGGCCCGGATGCGGCTCTGTCCCCCTGCCCGTGTCTCCCTCCGACCTCTCTCCCCCGCCCCCCCTTCGCCCCCCCCCCCCGAGGTTATATGTTTTTCTCCGTCGTACTCTTGCACGGCAGAGTGCCACAGCCCGGAGCCCTTGGTGCGCACCGTCGTTCGCTCGTTTGCGCGTCGCCCCTCCAGGCCTCCCCACCCCCATGTCTCCTCATGCTGGTCATGGTGGCCCCGGGAGGACACGAGGTTAGTCCCGAACCCCCCCCCCCCTCCTCACTGACTACCAGACCACCCCAACCCAACCCGAAGACCCGAATTTCGGGTTGGGGGGGGGTAAGGGTTCCACATGTGTTTTTTCGATGTTTCCCGCCCCCCCCCCACTGGAAATCAAGGGTAAATCTGAGCCTTCGGGTTGAGTTGGGGTGGTTTGGTGGGTGGTGACTCACCCCGCTTCTCCTGGCCCTCGCCCCCCCCCTCGTACAAGAGCCAAGACATGCGTGCCACTTGTGGTCGGTGACCCGTGGGCCCGGTCGGTGGGTGGGGCCCCGGGTGACGGCAGTAGCGCTTCGGCGGGGCGGGGCACGTCGGGCGGGGGCGCGCTGCTGTCGCCAGCATGCGCGCGAGCACCAGCATGCAGAGAGGGGGAGTCCCCGCCCCGCCCCCCTACGTACGCTCGTTGACCGTTACCCGAAGGTGGAGGGGGGGGCGGGCAACAACCGCTACTGCGCGCCGGAAGGAAAACACAGCCTCCCCCGTTCTCCTCCCTTCACCTTTACAGCAGGTGCCCACGATAAGCAGTCTTGCCATGAGCATTTTAAACAAGTCGCGATAACGGGCGTGATCGGGGGGGAGTTCGCCCCCCCGAGCGCATTACGGCGGGGGGCCGCCGAGAGCACCGAAGCGCCCCTGCGCGCACCGCCAAGGCCTACGAGCACGGCAGCGCGCCATAGAGAGCACCACAGTGACCACAGGACGGTGCACGCATGAGAGCAGCGCAACGTGCTTGCGAGGTGAACGGGGGCCGTCTCATCAACCGGAGACTCTAGCAACCTCCGGGGGCTTCCAGGGTGTCCCCCCAGCTCCCCCGAACGTCCCAAAACCACCGACGACGAAATGCGCAACATATGCAAGCTCCCCCTCCTCCTCCTCCTCCTCCTCCTCCTCCTCCTCCTCCTCCGCGTTTATCCTCCGTAAGATAACCTTGAATAATCCTTGGGAGACCTTTTTAAACATGGGAGCAAAATGGCGTGACGTGATCCGGGGGGGAAGAGAGAGAGAGAGAGAGAGCCGATCACGGCCGTTATCGCCCGAGCCAAAAAAACACAGACTCCATGAAAATTGCAGGGGCACGTGGGCACACCTGCCGTCGACCTTGGTCGACTGCCGGAGGCGTCCCCCAAGACTCCCGTGGACCCTCGGGGCCACAGGGAAATCATCAGGAATCGGCGTGCCTGCCCTCTCTTTCCTCCCCGCCTTCTCGCCTCCGCAGCCCCCCCTTCCCCTCCCCTCCCTCGCCCCGACCCCCCCCTCGCCTCCCGACCCCGCCCCCCCCTCTGCAACCTTAACCCCTAACCCCGCCCCCCTCTCTGCAACCTCAGCCCTCCCCTCCGTGCTCCCTCTCCACCTCCGCCCTCCTCGCCTCTCCGCTCCCCCCGAAACCCCTCCCTGCCGCACGCTCCCCCCCCCCCCGCCCCCCAGGGGCCCGCCGTCGGCTCCCGCGACGCCGCAGCTCCCCGCGGCTCTTCCCCCAGAGTTCGCTCGCACCTCCCGTCGTCGGGGGTCCACCAGGGGTAAGTCGGGCCTGTCCCCCTACAGGGGGATTGTCGACGAAACATAAAAGATACCCCAAAAATCAAAGATACCCCTACAGGGGGATGTTCGACGAAAAATTAAACATACCCCAGAAATGGCCCAAAAAGGTGAGAAAATTGGCAGAAAAGAATCCCCATTGCATTTTTGCATTATGTTTGGATTATGTTTTGAATATTCTTTATTTTTCGTCGACAACGCATCAAACATTAAAATTACCCTGGCGACGTACCCAACCCCTGCGCAAAAGCGGGGCGCAAATAGTTTAGGATACTATATAAGGGGGCGATGACGGAGCGAGGGTTACATATGTCTGCAGACGGAATTCGGGAGACTCGCAGGACACTGGCTACAGGAAAAGGGAAAGGGCTTGATAAAGCTGATGAGTTACAATTCCTGAGCACTCCTAGCCACTTCGAAAACGGGGATCACATCAGGCCTCGAAAGTGGCGACAGTCTCACAGATCGCAGCCCCGCAGGGATGGCGAGGTCAAATTTGCGTCCGCGCGTGGCGTCACTGTGCTGGGCCCCCCAGCAGGCCTCGAAAGTGGCGACAGTTTCACAGATCGCAGCCTCCAGGGGATGGCGAGGTCTCATTTGAATCTGCCCGTGGCGTCACTGCGCAGGGCCCCCCAGCAGGCCTCGAAAGTGGCGACAGTTTCACAGATCGCAGCCCCCAAGGGATGGCGAGGTCTCGTTTGAATATGCCCGTGGCGTAACTGTGCTGGGCCCCCCAGCAGGCCTCGAAAGTGGCGACAGTTTCACAGATCGCAGCCCCCCAGAGATGGCGAGGTCTAATTTGAATCCGCGCGTGGCCCTCACTGTGCTGGGCCCCCCAGCAGGCCTCGAAAATGGCGACAGTTTCACAGATCGCAGCCCCCCAGGGATGGCGAGGTCTAATTTGAATCTGCCCGTGGCGTCACTGTGCTGGGCCCCCCAGCAGGCCTCGAAAATGGCGACAGTTTCACAGATCGCAGCCCCCCAGGGATGGCGAGGTCTAATTTGAATCTGCCCGTGGCCCTCACTGTGCTGGGCCCCCCAGCAGGCCTCGAAAATGGCGACAGTTTCACAGATCGCAGCCCCCCAGGGATGGCGAGGTCTAATTTGAATCCGCGCGTGGCCCTCACTGTGCTGGGCCCCCCAGCAGGCCTCGAAAATGGCGACAGTTTCACAGATCGCAGCCCCCCAGGGATGGCGAGGTCTAATTTGAATCCGCGCGTGGCCCTCACTGTGCTGGGCCCCCCAGCAGGCCTCGAAAATGGCGACAGTTTCACAGATCGCAGCCCCCCAGGGATGGCGAGGTCTAATTTGAATCTGCGCGTGGCCCTCACTGTGCTGGGCCCCCCAGCAGGCCTCGAAAATGGCGACAGTTTCACAGATCGCAGCCCCCCGCAGGCAAGACAGGAAGAGGCAGGGAGGGAGGAGGAGGAAGGAAGGAGTGGAGACCACACTGCTCTATTCAAAACGAATACCCAACCAAGGAGGGTTGGGAAATACATTAAAAATGCCCCAAAAAGGTCAGAAAATAAGCAGAAAAGAGTCCCCATACTATTTTTGGACTATGTTTGGATCATTTGTGGGGTATCTTTTATTTTTCGTCGAAAACCCCTCTGTAGGGGGATTTTCGACTATTTTTGGTATATTTTTGGGATAGTTTTTGGTTATTGTTGGGGTATCTTTTATTTCTCGTCGAAAATCCCCCTGTAGGGGGGCAGGCCCGACGTAACACCAAGGAGGACCAGCCAGAGGGGGCCAGCGGAGAGCCGGTCCGAGGCGCGCCTCTCCAGCGAAGGCGGGCTATGGCACGAGCGGGGGCCGCACGAGGCTGCAGGGGCCCCAGGACGCACAAAAATAAACACACACATAACAGGATTCCCCTATACTTTCCCATATTTTCTGGGTTTTTGTCTTCCCCCCACTTCCCATATTTTCCCATATTTTCTGGGAACCTTCGATTACATGTGTCTGTGTGTGTTTTTCGACGCTGCAGGGGCCCCAGGACGCACACAAATAAATGCACACAAATAACAGGATTCCCCTATACTTTCCCATATTTTCTGGGTTTTCGTCATCCCCCCCACTTCCCGGCCCCAAGACACACAAATAAATGCACACAGATCACAGGACCCCCCATACTTTCCCATATGTTCCCATGTATTTTGTCTTCCCCTACTTCCCTTATTTCCCATATATATATATATATATATATATATATATATATATATTCCCAACAAATACACACAAATAACAGGAATTCTGGGTTTTTGTCTTCCCCCCCACTTCCCATAGTTTTCCAATATTTTCTGGGAGCCCACGATTGCTTGTGTCTGTGTGTGTTTTTGTTCCCTCCTGAGGCACTGCAGCAGCGGGAGCAGAACCCGAGAAGACTCGAGAGGACACCAGCGGCAACTGCGGCAGTGGAGGGCAGAGACTGCAGCAGCACGAGCAGAGAGACCATCACTGCGGCAACCACTTTGGACGATAGTGGTATCTGCCACCTCAACTGGGCTGACACTGGTGATGGCAAAGAGACAGAGAGAGAGAAAAATGATTTGAGGATACGATGTGCCGATCACCAGCACCGCGTCCAGGTGTTGCAAGCAAAAGCCTGCGATTGAAAATGCGCGCTCCAGCGAGGCGCGGGCATCAGAGCTGAGGAACCACAAGCTGCAAGCACTGGATGGAAACCCCTCCACTGCAGAAGCTTAGCCGTGCTCGCGTGCCGCGTCGTGCTCGCGTGCCGCCCCGTGCCCGCGTGCTGGAATGCGCAAAACGTGCCGGTGCCGCCCGCGTGCGCGTGCCGTGCCCGCGCGCTGTGCCCACGCGTTCCAGGATGCGCAACCCTGCCGCCCGCGTGCAGTGCTGTGCCCGTGCCTGTGTGCTGTGCCTGCGCGTACTGTGCCATTTTGGACACCCGAAATGGGTACCGAAAGAATGGGTACAACGCCCAACAACACCAACAGCGGCCGCTGTGGGGCAGGCGGCCTCCTGTCTCAAATGGACACAGGCCGCGGCGGCGCGGACAGCGAGTCCTGTTCAAAACGAGCAGGAACTGCTGTTGGGCATTGTACCCATTCTTTCCGTACCCACGTCGGTCGTCCCGAGCCATGGCCGCGTGCGAAGCTGTGCCACACGACTCGCCCGCGTGCGTGCCGGCGTGCCGTGGGCCGTGCCCGCGTGCCAGAGTGCGCGCCAGGTGTGTGCCGCGCGCAGGCTATGGGCCGTGTGCCGGCGGCGCCCCGCGTGCCAGGACGCGCACAGAAAACGTGCCGCGTGCGCGTGCGCGTGCCGCGCGCGTGCGTTGCCCCCCAGTGCGCTCGGGCTGCAGGAGATGTGTGCCACGCGTGTGCCCTGGCTAAATAAAACAGGGCTAGGATCGGGATAAATCGCTCCAGAGCGTTCCGGAGCGCTCTCAGAGCGTTCCGAAACGCTCTGGAGCGGCCGCGGCGCCCAATACATCCTCCAAACCCGCCGATTCTCAGAGATTTCGAGTTATCCCGATCCGATTTTGTCCCGATCTTCGCGTCGTTTTACTGGCGTACCGTGCCGTGCTCGAGGCCGTGCCGCTCCCGCGCACCATGCTGAACACGCACAGCGTGTCTTATCGCGCGGCGCTGCTGCTTAGGGCCCCTTATGTCGATGTGATAGCACTCGCGCCGCTGTGGTCCTAAAGCGGCGCCGAGTTTGAGCGAGACGTGTGTGAGCGCGTGCGCCTGCAATGCGCGCCCCACAGGTATTTGTATTGCAGTCTGTAAACCTCTGATGAATTGAATTGAGCTGCCACGCCTTGACGGACCGCGCCGCTGGACCGTTAGAGATCTTGGCGCGCACGCGCCAGCGTCATCGCGCAGGCACGCATGATCCTGTCACGCATGAGCTTGCTACACACACACACACACACACGCACGCACACGCGACATGCTTCTCCGAGGAAATAATGCGGTAAAGCATGAGAGCAACTATGCATCATGTGATGCCATAGCATCATGACGCGAGCTTCTTGCTACAGTGCCGTAGCACGCATGATGTGAAGTCCAAGTGTCCGGTCGTGAAGCCGCGCCACCGCCCCTGATCATGACATTGCTGGCACCCCCACACCAGAAGCAGTAAAAACGTCACTGGTCGATGGGGTCGACACCGGGAGCTCCCCCTGAGAGGTCCCAGCAGGATGGGTCCCAGCGGGCCCGTGCTATACGCTCTCGTGGCCCCCCCTCTTGGAAGGCCCGACTGCGATGCCAGCCAGCACGCAGTGCTCCTGAGGATCTGCATGCGAAGAGGACCGAGTGCTAGCTGAATCGGTGTTGGTCCGAGTGTGCTGAGCATCAGCGGCGGGGTGCGAAGAGGCACGAGGGACCCTCGCTGCTCCAGCTCGCACGGGGCCAACTTCCCGAGAAGGGTGCTCCGCCGAGGGCTGCGGCTGGCCTGCGCACCAGCGGGTCTGAGTATACATGAGTTGGCTTGGGCGTGAGTGGGCCTGAGTATAGCGTGTCCGAGTGTGAGCAAGTCTGGCTATGAGCGAGTCTGGACGTGAACGTCCACGTGAGTGAGTCTCAGACCGAAGGATCCTGTGGCTGGCTGGCAGTGTACGATTGGGCTTGCGAGTCTGAGCGTGAGTGGCAGGAGGTGGGTCAGAGTATGAGTGAGCCTGTGCATGTAAGTATTTGATAAGAGAAAGGGCTGGAGGAATTGAGAAGATGGATGCGCGCCACGAACAATGATCACCCCACAATTGCTCAGGACATGGTGAATCACATATCCTCTGAACACGCGGAACATGGAATACGACCAAGCGAACTTGTAACGGTGGCCTGCAGCGCCGGGGAAGCAAGAGGGAAGAGAAGTGCACCAACTGCGTCGGTACCGCAGCAAAGGGCCACAATGGACGTGCCATCGTGTAACTAAAAGCTGAAGACTCAGACCCCCGACGCCGTGTTCTCTTCCACCATGTGGAATCCCCGAGGTCTGGACCGCTTCCCTGGGCCCGCGCTTCATCCTGGACCGTTTTCTGGCACGGTCCCCAGACCCCACTGAGGGCACCATGATGCCGAACACGGCCAACAGCCTGCCGTCGCGAATTTGTTCACAATGCGCCGGGGTCTGGGGAGGCACCTCCACGAGACCTAGATTGATTAGAGGCCTCCCAGATGGGGTCGGAGTAGATGGGGTCGACGTTGTTGGGGTCGGAGGACCTCGCCGCATCGCCGATGCATCGGCGATGCATCGGCGATGCATCGGCAATGCACCGGCGACGTCGGCGACGCATCGGCAACGTTGGTGTAGGGACCATCAGGCTCCACGTCGAGCCGCATCGCCGATGCATCGGCGATGCGGCGCGATCCTCCGACCCCATCTGCGGCCGAAGAGGCGATTCAGAAGCTCATGAGTTAATAAACCTGGGCCAGCTTCCCAGAAATCTCTTGAAACAGACCTGGGCAATATTTTGTTGTCAATGCTGCAGGGGCTTAGTGGGCCCTGGAAACGACAGGACCGTTTTGATACCGGTTCCGTTTTGCTGTTTTTTTGTTGCCGGTTCCGACGCCGTTTTTGTACCGGTTCCGTCGCCGTTTTTTGCCGGTTCCGGCTCCGGTTCCAATCCTGGAGCCGTCTTTTTGCCGTTTCCGCTCGCCGTTTCTTTTGCCGTTTCCATTCTCAAGAGACATTTTTGGGGGAAACGGTGAAAAAACAGCCCTGCCGTTTCCAGGGCCCACAAAATGCAGGGGCGAACTTGCTCAAGAGACCGGGCCAGCTTTCCAGCGGCAGGCGGGTCCAGAGACGCTGGCCCAGCCTCTCGGTGGGGAGGCTTCTCGATCACATGCTCGACTGTTCCGGGCCCCACCAGGGAGGCCTAGAGGTGATACCAGAGGAGCAGAAAGAGCGGCATACAGTGGAGACCCATGCCAAAAAAAACGCCCTGCTTGCCTCCAGGGTGCCCTGGGGTTCTTGGGTTTCGACGGTTTTGCCACGGAAGGCGTGGCACTCCCCCGCCAAAGCTCCGTGGACTTTCTGTGGTCTCCGGGTTGGGCTTCTTGCGCAAGGCTTCTTGTGAACCAGCCTCCACTGCAAACACAAACTGTTGCAGGTCCGCGCGGATCTCTTGGATCCGAGCCGGAGCCCCCTCCCCGCCGCGCGGAGCGCGCCAGGGAGGCGGCGCCGGAGGCGCCTCGAGGGGGGCCCCGGCGCAGATCCGAGGAGTCCGACGCGGCATGGCAGAAGTTCCTTCGGGCTGGGCGAACGGGGGGGATAGCGACCCTGACCTTCCAGAGTGCTAAAAAATAGCCCCCAGACCCATGGACCTATCTGGACTGCCCAAAACCTCGACGGGAACTTAGATGTCGAGGCCCTGGTGCTATGTTTTAGCGCTCCCGGGTGGTCAGGGAAAGGGGGGGGGTGAGAATCAGCTCACGCAGCTGATTCTCCCCGCGCCTCCCGGCGCCGGTCGGGCGCCCCGTGTGTGTGTGTGTGTGTGTGTGTGTGTGTGTGTGTGTGTGTGTGTGTGTGTCTCTCTCTCTCTCTCTCTCTCTCTCTCTCTCTCTCTCTCTCTCTCTCTATATATATATATATATCCCATGCCCTCCACCTTCCAGACCGTCCACCCAGAAGGTGTGGAAGGTGTTTGTGTCTCATTTGTCTCTGTTTGTCTGCGTTCGTCTCGTTTGTCTGCGTTTGTCTGCGTTTGCTTGCTACATCATCATCATCATCATCATCATCAGCATCATCAGCATCATCATCATCATCATCATCATCGTCATCAACAACTCCGTTATCACTGTCATCAAAACCATCATCGCCCTGCTCTTCCTGCTCCTGCTCCTGCTCCTCCTCCTCCTCCTCTTGCTCCTTTTCCTCCTCCTCTTCCTCTTTCTCCTCCTCCTCTTCCTCCTCCGCCTTCTCCTCCTGCTCCTCCTCCCCCTCCTCTTCCTCCTCCTCCTCCTCGTCCTCCTCCTCCTCTTCCTCTTCCTCATCCTTTTCCTCCTCCTCCTTCTCCTCCTGCTCCTCCTCCCCCTCCGCCTCCTCCTCCTCCTCCTCATGTCCGTGCCTTTCTCGGGCGCTCCTAGAGCCGTTTCGGGCTCCTGCTGCGACGGCCTCAGCTCGCTTGTCCTCCACCTCGTTACCTTCATCCTCGTCGTCCTCCTCCTCCTGATCCGTCTTCTCCTTCTCTTCCCCCATCACCATATTATCCCTCCTCCTTTTCCTCTCACCATCTTGTTCCTCTCCCTCCTCTTCCCTCCTTTGCTTATCCTCCTCCTCCTCATCGAGAGGCGTCGCCCAAGAAAAGAAGCGCGAAGCGCTTTTGATGTATTTTTGGTCAAGGGCGAGTGCATATGTGAAACAATTCCACGTGTGAAACAAAGGCATGGCGATGCAAGGCGTGAAAGGATCGACCGTCGCGGCACTCTGCACCACAAAGCATTGCTTCTCGGATTCGAGCCCGCGGGGCGCACGCCGACAACGCTCCCCGACTGTCAGCTCGAGGAACAGCAGGAGGAGGAGGCACATTGAGCAATTGTGATACGAACGACGTACTTACATCGTCATCAAAAATTCCATAACCCATTTTGTCAGCCATGTCTCGCAAAATTTAGGACGATACAATCCAAAACTGCGCACCTTCGTGCTGTAATTCTCGCTCTCGTCGGCGAAATTTGCAGTGCACCCTGGATTCCCCGACCACGCCGCCTGTTCGTGAAAATGGCGGCCGAACGCGTGCCACTTCATGGCCACGGGCTGATTGTCGGCCTGCCACGACTGCACGCACACGCGGGTAACGTGTGCCAGATGAGCCAAAGCTTCATCCGACATGTGGCGAGGTTCCCTCCTACATATATTGATATACTCACACATGGCCTTGCCACATTTAAACAGGTGCGTGCCCGATTCTGCACGCCTTCGATTGAGCACATCTTCGCCGCCCTTAGATTCAAGTAAGTGCACAAAGAACGGTAGCAGATACCTCGATTTGGCCGCTTTCAATGAGATCGAAGGGTTATCAGCAGTCGTGTCCACCATTGCAGAAGAAAGGTTTGTGACCCGAAGGTCGGATGAGATGCCCTTCTGGTCGTAGTACAGCCTAGCACTTTGCTGAAGCTCCATATCTGCAGCGTCAGGTTCAGCCGTAGACCACGGTCCAAAAAATGATGAAAGCAACAAATCAATGAGCACTCTTGCGATATAGTATTGCAGGATGCCAAGTTCAACTACGTGCATCGAGTCATGCAACATATGCTTTGACGTCAGGCCGACGACCCCCGTCTGATGGGGGAGGTCCAGCAAACGGTTCAAGAAAAGAGCTGCGTGTTTTGGACGGCGGTACACCCAGCACACACGTTTCTCTGGGGGTGCTGTATCTACATATTCACCGTGTATAAAATCAGGATGTCCCAGCCGCGCAGGTTCCACCCTGTCGCCCCTTTTTAATTCTGGCATGCAATCAAGTTTTCGTTTCAAGATGAGCCCTCCTTTCTTTTTCCGCGCCTGCAAGTTTGTCCTGAGCATCGGGACGTCCGCGTCGCTGATGGGGGTGCAAATCATGCACGTAGTAGCTAGATCTTGATACCATTTGTGCGTGCGCGGCCTTACAGGTGAGTCCAGATCACCGAGATGGTCGCAAGATGCAAAGCAGGCAATACAACCGTGACGGGCACGATGGTGAGGAAGTCCCAATGTTTTTGGGTATTCATCGAGGTCACAACTTATCTCACAACACACAGCGCGAATGAGCCCACCAGAAAATGATTTGCCGAACAACGGCGCTCCCCTCATGAGCGCTCTCCGCGAACCCTCCTGCCATTGAGTTCCCATGGCGTCCACCGACGGCCATTCACCAGAGGCGCAGACATTCATTGCCCACGCAACTACCTCAAGTAAAGGTTGAATTGTGTGCGAGCCTCTGCACCCACATTTGCACATGAGCGACCCTGGATAACTCCCGATGGGGACCCGCGCTTTCTGTCCAATGACTGACGCGAAGATCCGCCCGCCCAGGGTTTCGACCTCGGGGGTCCTCCTGCGCGTCACATTCTTCTTGTTCATCATATGCCCCCCTCCTCCTCCTCCTCCTCCTCCTCCTCCTCCTCCTCCTCCTCCTCCTCCTCCTCCTCTATCTCCCCTCGCCCGTTTCCTCTCGAAGTTGTCCTCGCTCTCCTCCTCCTCCTCCTGCTTCTTCTCCTCCTCCCCCCCTCCTCGTCCTCTTCCTCCTCGTCCTCCTCCCCCTCCTCCTCCCCTTCCTCCTCCTCCTCCTCGTCCTCCTCCTCCTCCTCTTTTCACCGCCCTCCCACCTCCTCCTCCTCCTCCTCCTCCACCTTGCGTCGGTCCTCCCCTCTTTTCACCGCCCTCCCACCTCCCGCCCCCTCCCTCGGCGGTGGCAGAGGCGGCGAGCCCAGCATGTTGAGGGCCGACGCATGCCCGTCGATCCTGGCGTAATCTAGGAATCCGCCACCGTGCCCCGAGGCGCGAAGTCCGGCGCGCGGCCTCGTCGAACTGCCCGAGGGCCCCGAGACGGGCCACGAGGGCCCCGAGAAGCGCTCCAGAGAGCCAGGGATGCTCCCAAGACAGCCCAAGAGCGCTCCAGGGAGCCCAAGCTGGCCCCACAACTGCGCGTGCTGGCCTCAGCGTTCTCGCATTCTCTGGCTTCGGGCCAAGACCGCCCGAGAGACCCGCCCCACGACGGCCCAACAAGGTCACAGTACGGCCCAGCAAACGCACGCGACGGCCCAATCGTGTCCCGAACCTGCCCTAAGAATGCCACACACACACGCGCGCACGCACGCACGCACGCACGCACGCACGCACGCACACACACACACACACATACACACACACACACACACACACACACACACACACACGCACACACGCACACACGCACACACGCGCACACGCACACGCACACGCACACGCACACGCACACGCACACGCACACGCACACGCACCCGCACACGCACACGCACACGCACACACACCAGATCTGGCCCCAAGAGGGCCACCATGAGCTCCCAAGTTGCCCGAAAGAGGCGTCGGGCGGCCCCCAAGACACTTCAGTAGCGGTCTGACAGGTGTTCCCAAACTGCACCACAATAGGCCCCCGAGAGGCGCCCCAGGGGCCCTGACATGCCTCGAAGGGGCCACTGACCCACAACGCAGACACGGCGGCAGGGCGGGCCGAAGGCCACACGATAACCTGATCGGGATACAGTTGTGTCCACCGTATTTCTGGACAACTGCGTGCTTCCAAAAAGACGCACAAAGAAGAGACGGCTCAACACGGTGAGCGAGCCAGTCGCCACAATGCTTTGTAAACATTCGGGCTAATATCTCATGCAGTGGTAAGAACGGAAGGTACTTGATCTCAGACACCTTCCCTTTTCTCACGTGGGTCGGTGCTCTGAACCATAGCAGCGCTTCTTTTGCAATGATGTCTGCCCCAGGCGTTGCAGCGAGCGCTCGTGCTGAATTCTTGGCATGCTGCAGATCACGGCCAATGTCATGTACGCCATGCCCGCCCGCGAGCGTCACAAGGTGCGCGAGGCGCACAAGCATGGCGGCGGTCAGGCGCCCGCTATAAAATAACCCAAGCAAATTCTCCCTCAAGACTGCACCGTGCTCACGGGTGGTGGACCTGGACCTCTGGCTCTCTGCGGCCGCCCGAGCCCTGGCCAACGCCACGCCGTCTGATATCTTTGATCGGAACTGCGGTGCACTGAGCAATGCCCGTGCCTTGGACCTCAACTCCGCGCGGCGAGCGCTCTTCGGACTGGACAACACCGAGCCCGATGACCCAAGATAGCGCGGGGCAGAAGCGGGGCGCCCTCCAGCGGTCATCGCGCCGACGCACTGACGCAGAGCCGATGCTTGAATCAACTGGCTACGGTGCGCTGGTGTAGTTGCTCCACGGGGGTGACGGGCACATCCACGAACCAACATGCGTAATCGACCAGTTGGCACCTGCTGGGAGAACTGCCGTTGTTGGCGTTACGAGTGGTGCAATCCATTTGGGGCGACCTACGTTGCGGGCCATGCGCTCTATGTTGTTATGCTGCGAGCTGCGTTTGCATATGCTGCACAACCAATGGCACGTGAGCTATGTAACACACTTACGCTGTTGAATCCACGTGGCGCTGTCTAGGTCGCGCGTCGTACACGGTCGGTGCAATCTACGTGGCGCGAGCTATCTGTCCGACGACCACCGTCGGTGCAATCTATGTGGCGCAAATTGCCAAGTTTTTTGTCCGATGGGCACGGTCGGTACAATCTACGAGACATTTTGCCCCGTTTAGTGGATCCAAGCGTTCTGGCAGAAGTAATTGGTCGGTGCAATAGATGGGGCAATATATGTGGCGTTAGCGACGCGGCGAACAACTTCGGTGCCATCCTTGGAGGCGTTTTCGGTTTTCCTTGGCAGGAGTTTCGGGGGAGCGCCAGGAGTCTGCGCATGCCGACTGGGGCCTCCGCGGCCACCCACATCGCGCTCGCTGCCCTTGCGCTCGGCGCCCGTTGCTCCGCGAGCGGGGCGCCGAGCAAAAATAAACATAAAAAGAGCACCTTCTCGCCACCCCCTCGTTCTCTTCCGCTCTACCCTCCTCCTCCTCTTCCTCCTCTTCCTCCTCCTCCTCCTCTTCCTCCTCCTCCTCCTCGTCATCATCAGCCTCAGCATCAGCATCATCAGCATCAGCATCAGCATCATCATCAGCATCATCATCACCACCATCAGCATCAGCATCGGCATCATCATCATCAGCACCAGCATCAGCATCGACATCATCATCATCATCATCAGCCTCATCATCATCATCATCGTCATCATCATCATCATCAGCATAACCATCATCAGCATCATCATCATAATCAGCATCAGCATCAGCATCAGCATCATCATCAGCATCATCATCATCATCATCATCATCATCATCATCATCATCTCATCATCATTTTCATGACACGATTTACCACCACATCTTCGCTCATCGTCACCGCCACCGCCCTCATCGCTGTCATCCCCGCCATCGTCGTCACCAACATCGACGTCCTAATCCTCATCAGACCTTCATTCTCCCCCTCCCCTTCCCTCTCGGGCCTCTCGCCTTGCCGCTGGGCCCATGCCCAGTCTGACTTGCAGCAAGGCGCTGCCTCAGGCGATGGCGCGGAGCTGGCTCTCCCAGGAGCTCTCATGCCGCGGTGCTCAGGCACATGCCTGACTAGCAGCACGGCGCTGACCCGTGGTCCTCAGGCGATCGTGCGCAGCTGGCCCGTAGGCCTCAGGCGACGCCGCGCTGGCCCGTAGCCTCAGGAGCTCTCCGAGGAGTTGCTGGAGCTGCTCTTTGCCTTCGGTGCGGGCTTCGGCTTAGCCTTCGACTTCCCCTTCATGGGCGGCGGCTTCAGCCCCACTGGCATCTTCTTCACTGGCTGCTTGACCTGCTTTACGTCAATCTCCGTGGTCGAACCCGCGCTCGAGCTGCTCGATGATTTCTTTTTTCTCTTCTTATCCTTCTTTGACTTCTTGGTGTCTTTCTTGTCCTTCTTGCTGGAGGTCTTCTTGTGGTCCTTCTCCTTCTTCTCTGTTTTGCCCTTCACGACCTCCTTGCCTTTTGAGTCCTTCGTGTCTTTCTTGCCCTTCTTCACGTTGTCCTTCGAGTCCTTTTTCTTGTTCTTCTTGTGGGTAAGACTCTCGTCCTTCTTGGCGTTCTTCTTCTTCTTCTCCTTGACGGGGGACGCAGAGCTCGAGTCCTCAGAGTCGCTCTCTTGCTCCTCGTCGTCGCACTCGTCCTCGTCCTCCTCCTCAGGGGTCGCGGCGATCTCCACCTCCAGCTCGGCGTTCTTCCTGCGGGGGCGGAGGGGGGTTCAAGAGGGGGCCGACGGGCCTCGGGGACCTCGAGGCCGATCCATCCATCGACCGCTCGTCCGATCGATCCGTGGGCCGATCGATCGATCGGTGGATCGATCGCTCGATCGATCTATCGCTCGATCGATCGATCGTTCGGTCGGTGAATGTATCGATCGATTGATTGATTGAACAATCGATCGGAGCCCTCTTGGGCCCTTCCCGAGGTCTCCCCGAGGCTCCAAGACGACGACAAGAGGGCCCGCGAGGGCCCCGAGCCGGCCCACAGACGACCCAAGAGACCCATCAGGCTCCGTTTCCACCTAAGCACATGTTTTGAGGTTGCATATGTTGTAACGGAGGCGGCCTTATGGTCTCGCTCTCTCTCTCTCTTTTTTCTTTCTCTCTCTCTCTCTCTCTCTTTCTATCCCTCTCTCTCTCTCTCTCACTCTTTCTCGTTCCCTGTCTCTCCCTGGGGGCCTCCGCCCCTCGTTCAGCCCTCCTCCTTCCCCTGCCCCAGTTCGGGCTCCCTGGTGTCCTGATGCCGTGCTTCTCCAGCTTCTGCTCGTGGTAGATGAGCACGCACTTGCGCCTGGAGTCGAACTTCCTCAGGTCGTTCTTCGCCGCGAACTCCGCGTAGTTGTCAGCGTGTTCCTCTGACTTGAAGAGCTCGGCCAGCTGCTCCTTGGAGTACCAGCCCCCGACCGTCTCGGTCTCTTGCCTGGCGGTGAAGGACGACGACGACGACGACGGGTTCGCATGTCATTTCCACCCTCATCTCGACGCACCCCTCACACGACTCGCGGACCCATAGAGAGTTCCACCGAATGCCTCAGTGGCAGGGTTCGCATGCAGTTCCACCCTCATTTCGGCGCACCACCGAAGGCCCCAGTGACAGGGTTCGCGTGCAGTTCCACCTTCATCGGCGCACCGCCCACACGGATCGTGGCCCCGTAGCTAGGGGGTTCCACCGAAAGCTTCAACGGCAAGGTTCGCACAGTTCCGTCCTTATTTCGGTGCCGTTCACACGCGGTTCGTGGCATCATAGGGAGCTCCACCGAAGGTCACAGCGGCAGGTTTCGCATGCAGTTCCACCCTCATCTCGGCGAACCCCTCGCACGGTTCGTGGCCACATAGGAAGTTCCACATAATGCCTCAGCGGCAGGGTTCGCATGCAGTTCCACCTTCATTTCGGCGCACCCCTCACGCGGGCCGTGGCCCCATAGCGAGCTCCATCGAAGGCTCCAGTGGCAGCGTTCACATTCAGCTTCACCCTTATTTCGGGGCACCCCTGACACGGTTCGTGGCCTCATAAGGAGTTCCACCGAAAGCACCAACGACAAGATTCGCATACAGTTCCGTCCCGTTTCGGTGTCTGTCTCACATTGTTCGTGGCCCCAGAGGGAGTTCCACCGAATGCCCGAGTGGCGGGGTCCGCATGCGCCCTCCCCGCCCAGTTCGGCACACCCCTCACAAGGATAGCTGCCCCTATCGGGGGCCCCACCGAAGGCACCAGCGGCAAGGTCAGCATGTCCCCTCCTTCCCCATTTCGGCACACCTCTCACGAGGGTCGTGGCTCCATAAGGGGGCTCCTCCGAAGGCCTCAGCAGCAAGGTCTGCATGCGCCTTCCACCCCGCCCATTTCGGCACACCCCTCACCAGGATCGTGGCCCCATATGGGGCCCCACCGAATGCCCCAGCGGCGGGGTCCGCATGCGCCCCCCCGCCCAGTTCGGCACACCCCTCACAAGGACAGCTGCCCCTATCGGGGGCCCCACCGAAGGCTCCAGCGGCAAGGTCAGCATGCCCCCCCTTCCCCATCTCGACACACCTCTCACGAGGATCGTGGCTCCATAAGGGGGCCCCTCCGAAGGCCTCAGCGGCATGGTCCGCATGCTCCCTCCACCGCGCCCATTTCGGCACACCCTTCACCAGGATCGTGGCCCCATATGGAGCCCCACCGAAGGCCCCAGCGGCAGGGTCCGCATGCGCACCCCGACTATTTCGGCACGCCCCTCACGAGGATCGCGGCCCCATGGAGCTCCACCGAAGGCCCCAGCGGCAGGGTCCGCATGCGCCCCCCGCCCATTTCGGCACACCTCTCACGAGGATCGCGGCCCCATGGAGCTCTACCGAAGGCCCCAGCGGTAGGGCCCGCATGCGCCCCCGCCCATTTCGGCAAACCCTTCGCGAGGACCGCGGCCCCATATTGGGAGCTCCACCGAAGGCCCCAGCGGCAGGGTCCGCATGCGCCCCCCAGCCCATTTCGGCACACCCCTCACGAGGATCGTGGCCTCCTCCTCCTCCTCCTCCTGCTCCTCGTGCTCCTCCCGCTTCTCATCCTCCTCCTCCTCCTTCTCGTAGCCTTGGCATGTCCTGTTCCTCCACATCCTCCTCCTCCTCCTCAGTCTCCTCCTCCTCCCCCTCCTCCTCCTCCTCCTCCTCCTCCTCCTCCTCCTACTCCTCCTCCCCCTCCTCCTCCTCCTCCTCCTCCTCCTCCTCCACCTCCTCCTCCTCCTCACTCCTCCTCCCCCCTCCTCCTCCTCATCCTCCCCCTCCTCCTCCTCCTCTCCTCGACCTCCACCTCCTGCTGCTCTCCTCCTCATCCTCATCATCATCATCCTCATCCTTCTCATCCTCCCTCCTCCCCCTCCTCCTCCTCCGCCTCCTCCTCCTCCTCTTCCTCCTCAGACCCATCGGCATCGACATCTGCGGTATCATCGCTGTCGCCATTGGGCCATCGGCATAAACACCAATAGCGCCATCATCGCAAGCAACACCATCATCATCAGCGCCACCATCACCATCATCATCACCATCATCATCAGCATCATCATCATCATCATCAGCATCATCATCATCATCATCGTCATCATCATCATCATCATCATCATCATCAGCATAATCATCATCATCAGCATCAGCGTCATCGTTATCATCACCATCATCATCCTCATCATCATCATCATCATCAGAATCATCAACATCAGCATCATCGTCATCAGCATCATCAGCATCATCAGCGCCGTCCTCAGCACCAGCAGCATCATCATCAGCAGCATGACCAGCAGCAGCAGCATCATCAGCATCCTCATGTCATCATCATCAGCACCAGCGTCATCGTCGTCATCATCATCATCATCAGCACCATCACCACCACCATCGCAATCTCCAGCATCACTAACAGAGTGGCCTTGGGTCCAGCGAGGCAGGGCCAAGTTTCCACCGCGACTACCATAGTAGGACGGGGAAGACGGGAGGACGGTGAGATCCTCCTCCTCCTCCTCCTCCTCATCCTCCTTCTCGTAGCCTTGGCAGTTCATTTTCCTCATCCTCCTCCTCCACCTCCCCTCCTCATCCTCCCCCTCCAGCTCATCCTACTCCTCCTGCTGATCCTCCTCCTCCTCCTCCTCCTCCTCCTCCTTCCTCCTCCTCCTCCCCGTCCCTCCTCCTCCTCATCATCCTCCTCCTCCTCCTCCTCCTCATCCCCCTCCTCCCCCTCCTCCTCCTCCTCCTCCTCCTCCTCCTCCTCCTCCTCCTCCTCCTCCTCCTCCCCCTTCGACGACGACGGCGGCGACGAGGGCGTCTTCGCGCTCGGGCGACGACGACGACGACGACGACGACGACGACGACGATTGCCGACGACGACGGTCGACGACGACCGCGCCCCTAGGAATCCCCAGATGGCAGCAGCAGGATCGAGGCAACGGCGATGCAACGATCTGGCGACCGACGGCTCGAGACAACGGCGATGTAACGATCTGGCGATCGACGGCGACATATCGATGTGGCGATGATGCGACGATGACGGGACGGCGATGAGGCGAGTGATGTGGTCACGATGTAACGGTGAATTCGTATTCGACGATGGTTTCCCCGATATTGTTCAAGAGACATGTCGCCCGACATCCTACGTCGGTCGTGATACCTTTACACGCATGGTATCATCACGTATGATGTCGGGCGAACTAGTTCTAGACCACCATCGGGGAAGCAATCGTCGAATAAACCGTTACATCATCACCACAACGATCGCCACATCGCTTTCCCGCCATCGTCGCATCATCGCCACAACGACGGATCGCCGTCGACCGCCAGATCGTTACACCGCCGTTGCTTCGATCCTGCTGCAGAGATCTGTGGCCCCCTATGGGCGCGGTCGTCGTCGTCGGCGTAGGCGTGGTCGTCGTCGTCGTCGTCGTCGTCGCCCGAGCGCGAAGACGCCCTCGTCGTCGCCGCCGTCGTCGTCGGAGGAGGAGGGGGAGGAGGCGGATGGGGAGGGGTATGAGGATGAGGAGGAATGGGAGGAAGAGGATGAGGAGGAGGACGAGGAGGAGGAGGACGAGGACGAGAACGAGGAGGAGGAGGAGACGGAGGAGGAGGAGGAGGAGGAGGAGGAGGAAGAGGAGACACGGGGGGGAGGAGAGGGAGATGAGGACGAGGAGGCGCAGGCGGAGGGGGAGGAGGCGGAACGGGGGGGGGAAGGACGGACAGGAGGAGGAGGGAGGTGATGAGGAGGAGGACGAGGAAATGAGGGAGGAGGAGGAGAGGATGTAGAGGATGAGAGGGAGGCGGCAACACGAGAAGGACGAGGCGTGGGGGAGGAGGAGCAGGAGGAGCGGAAGAGAAAGGAGGAGGAGGAGGAGCAGGAATAGAGGGAGGGAGAAACGAAGGGGGAGCTGCAGGATGAAGGATGTCACCACATCTGGCGCTTCTCCCTCATGATGGCGCCCGCCGCGTCCGAAGCTGCACTCGGCCGACCTCCCACTGCGCAACGCAGCTCCGCCTTCCCTGGGGGTCGCGCCCGTTCCTCTGACCTGCCCCCACTCGCCTCCCCCCCTCTCCCCTCCTCTTGTTTCCTCCTCCCCCTCCTCCTCCTCCTCCTCCTCCTCCTCCTCCTCCTCCTCTTCCTCCTCCTCCTCCTCCTCCTCCTCCTCCTCCTCCTCCCCCTCCCCTCCTCTTCCTCCGTTTCCGTCTGATGACATTCCGAAGGTTTCGCGAT
This sequence comes from Prorocentrum cordatum, assembly GCA_963575745.1. Lineage (NCBI taxonomy): Eukaryota > Dinophyceae > Prorocentrales > Prorocentraceae > Prorocentrum > Prorocentrum cordatum. The sequence goes on from CAUYUJ010019068.1 coordinate 183,066, forward strand.
GGCTCCAAGATGGCCCCAGGGGGCCCTGTGAGAGCCCCAACTATTTTTCCGAGTCATGCTATGCTCTTGCATCTTGATTGGCGAGCCCTCTCGGAGCCCTCTCGGAACCCTATTGGGAACTCCTCGGGGCTTTCTGAAGAGTCCAAGACATCCCCGGGAACGCCCAAAGAGGAGGGCGGACGTGCCCTCTTAACTTAACCCGGTGGTCGCGAACTGCAGGTCTGGAGGAGGAGGAGGAGGAGGAGGTGGAGGAGGAGGAGGAGGTGGAGGAGGAGGAGGAGGAGGAGGAGGGGGAGGATAAGGCCGCTGTCCCTGGATCTGGGGGGGTGGGCTTTACGTTCGGTTCGTGTTGGTTCGTCCTGGGTCGTTTCGCGGCGGCCCCAGGACCTCGTCGATTGCCCTCGGAGGCCGAACACGCTGAAGAGCCGAAATAAGAAGACGAACACGAAACACAAACACACTACTGCATGAGACATGGTTGTTCTAGATTGCCACCTTGCGACTCAGCGTCGAGCGATACTTGTTCACGAACGAGACGCCTTCGGGGTCGATGTCGCGCTCGCCGTCGTCGACCTCCTCGAGGTGTCGCAAGAACATGCGGTCTCGCGCCCTGCGAGCCTTCTTGACCGACTTGGGCTCGGGGCCTCGGCGCTTCTTCACCGAGCCCTGGTCGGCAACGTCCAGGGCCGCGCGAGCCTGCGGAGGCAGCTGCGTCCCTGCGGCCACCGCAGCGCCCCCCACTGCAGGGAAGAGGAGGAGGAGGAGGAGGAGGAGGTGAGGAGGGGCGGAGGGGTAGTGGAGGAGCAGGAGGAGGAGGAGGAGGAAGGAGGAGGAGGAGGAGGATGGTAGAGGAGGAGGAGAGAGGATGGGGAGGGGGAGGGGGGGGGGGAAGGAGGAGACGAGGAGGAGGAGGATGAGAGGAGGAGGAGGATGAGTAGGAGGCCGGACGGATGGGGATGAGGAGAGGCGGAATGGGGGAGGAGGGATGGAGGAGGAGGAGGATAAGGAGGAGGAGGTGATGGGATGAGGATGAGGAGGGAAGAGAGGAGGAAGGGAGGAGGAGGATGGAGGAGGAGGAGGAGGAAGGAGGAAGGATGGGAGGAGGAGGGAGGAGGAAGAGTAGAGGATGATGATGAAGGCGAGGGAGGAGGAGGAGAAGTGTGAGTGAGGATGAGGAGGAGCGAATGATTGAAATGGATATGAACACAGCAGAATGTAGCAGGAAGGAGCAGGAAGAGAAGGAGGAGGAGTGAGGAATAGGAAATGCCAAGGCTACAAGGAGGATGAGGAAGAGAGGAGGCAGGAGGAGGGAAGCTAGTGAGGAGGAGCGAAGAGAGGACATCAAGTGAAGGATGAGGGGGAGGGAGGGGGGGAGGAGGAGGAGGAGGAGGAGGGTAGGAGGAGGATAAGGAGGAGGGGGAGGATTGGGTGAATAAGATACGGAGGAGGATCGGTAGGGAGCGGGAGTGGCCTCGCGGCAGTGGCTAAAGCGGGCTCTGGCCGAAGGGGGCAGCGGGTTGGGGGGGGGGCGGAGGATGCCGTACCCGTTCCACGGAGGGTACCAAGGAGGAGTGGACACCCCCTCCTCCTCTTCCTCCTATCTTCTTCTTCTTCTTCTCCTCCTCCCCTCTCATCCTTCCTGTAATCACCCGTGCTACCCTTCCTCCTCCTCCTCCTCCTCCTCCTCCCCCTCCGCATCCTTCTCCTCCTCCCTCTCCTCTTCCTCCCTCTTTCTCCCCTCGAGATCCCTTTCCTCCCTTTCCTCCTCCGCCTCCACCTGTTCCTCCACCTCCTCCTTCCTCTCCGCTTCCTCCTCATTATCCTCCATATTCCCCCTTCTTCTGCAAGGTTCATATGCAATTCCACCCTCATTTCGGCGCGCCTCTCACACGGCTCGTGGCCCCATAGGGGGCTCCGCCGAAAGCCTTAGTGACAGGGTTCGCGTGAAATTCCACCGTCATTTCGGCGCACCCCTCACACGGTTCGTGGTCTAGGGAGCTCCACCGAAGGCCGCGGCCAGGGTCTGGGGCTTTTCAAGGAGGAGGGGGGACCGTAACCAAAATTAGTCACGGTGGGGGGCAGGGAGGTCAGGTGCTTTTCCGCGGGATGGGTGACCATTTGATTGCTGGGGCTAGTGTTGCTGTCGTTCCTCCTTGCGCACAGGCTACTCGGAGTTCGCGCGCCCCCCATCATTCGTCTCATCTCCCTCGCGGTGCTCGCAGCTGCATGTGGTTGGGCCCTTCGCCAGGCTAGTTTTTCCACGGTCCCAGGACGCGGCCCGCGGCCTCGGATGCCGAAAACGCGAAAACGCAAAACGAAACATCCAAAGAAAAAACACACACCTCCCAGGGGCTGCCACCTCGGGCCCCCCTTCTGCTCACCAGAACAGGGCGGATGAGAGGGAGCACGAGGGAGGAGGTTGGCCGAGCGCGCGATGCAAGAGAGGGGGAGAGGGGGCGGGGAGGAGGGACAGGAAGAGGGGAGAGAGAAGGGGGAAGGGCGGCGGGAGGATGGCGAGGATGCTTGTGTCTACCTGTGTCTGTTTGTGCCCCTTTGCGTCTGCTTGTGTCTGCGTGTGTCTGTGTGTGTCTGCTTGTGTCTGTTTGTGTCTGCTTGATCTGCTTGTGTCTGGTTGTGTCTGCTTGTGTCTGCTTGTGGCTGCATGTGTCTGCGTGTGTCTGCTAATGTCTGCTTGTGTCTCATTGTGTCGCTTTGCGTCTGCTTCTGTCTGCATGTGTCTGCTTGTGTATGTGTTTGTCTGCTCGTGTCTGCTTGTGTCTCGTTGTGTCTCTTTGCGTCTGCTTGTGTCTGCTGGTGTCTGCTTGTGTCTCGTTTTGTCTTTTTGTGTCTGTTTGTGTTTCCTTGTGTCTGCTTGTGTCTGTTTTTGTCTCGTTGTGTCTCTTTGCGTCTGCTTGTGTCTGCTCATGTCTGCTTGTGTCTCGTTGTGTCTCTTTGTGTCCGTTTGTGGTTCCTTGTGTCTGCTTGTGTCTGCTTGTGTCTCGTTGTGTCTCTTTGCATCTGCTTCTGTCTGCGTGTGTCTGCTTGTGTCTGCTTGTGTCTCATTTTGTCTCGGTGTGTCTCTTTGCGTTTGCTTCTGTCTGCGTGTGTCTGATTGTGTCTGTTTTGTCTGTTTGTGTCTGCTCGTGTCTGCGTGTGTCTCTTTGTGTCTCGTTGCGCCTGCTTGTGTCTGCTTGTGTCTGCTTGTGTCTCGTTTTGTCTCTTTGTGTCTGGTTGTGTCTGTTTATGCCTCAGTGTGTCTGCTTGTGTCTGCTTGTGTCTGCTCGTGTCTCGTTGTGTCTCAATGTGTCTGCTTGTGTCTGCTTGTGTCTGCTTGTGTCTCGTTTTGTCCCTTTGTGTCTGCTTGTGTCGGTTTATGTCTCAGTGTGTCTGCTTGTGTCTGCTTCTGTCTGCGTGTGTCTCGTTGTGTCTCAGTGTGTCTGCTTGTGTCTGCTTGTGTCTCGTTTTGTCTCCTTGTGTCTGCTTTGTCTGCTTGTGTCTCAGTGTGTCTGCTTGTGTCTGATTTTGTCTGCTTATGTCTCGTTTGTCTCTTTGTGTCTGCGTGTGTCTGTTTGTGTCTGCTTGTGTCTGCTTGTGTCTGTTTGTATAGTATCGTGTCTGCTTGTGTCTGCTAGTGCCTGAGCGTGTCTGGACATGCCTGCTTTATGTTTTGTCTGCTGTGTCCGTTGCCCCCCCCCCCACCTGCGCGCGCCGCTGTTTACGCCCGCGCGCCGCCGCGCGCGCCCGTCGCAACAGGGGCCGGTGTCCTCGCAACAGGGATCGGAAGTCTTGGGCACATTGCTCTATGGCGAGGGCACCTGGTTACTGGTCTAAGCGCGTCGGGCCGAGTCGGGCCTTCACGCGAAGGCATTATGGCCTGGCGTCGGGAAATCAGGTTACGGCCTTAGCAGTGGGGTTCGGGTTTTTGGGGCAAGGTCCCGAGGTTGGCGCAGACATCGCGTCTTCGACTAAGGGTTTAAGGGCGAGGATGCTGGGTTTAGGGCCATGTGGTGTAGAGTCTCAGGGTGAGGCCTTAGGCCCTAGGGGCACGGTTTCAATGACGTTGTTGGGGTCCCAGGGGCAAGGCCTTAGCGCTCACTGGCCCCCGAGCAAAGACATCCCCCTTTTGTTCGGGTAGCGCGGGCCCCCCCCCCCCCTCCTGGCCGCTCCCGTCCGCTTCTGGACCAAATGCTCGTGGGCCCTTTCTGAGCAAGTGTTCCTTGGATCGCCCGTGCCCCGCAGATGCCCCGCCCGCGTCGGCGGGGCGGGGGGGCGTTGCGCACGGGGCGAAAATGCGACGCGCAAGGGTAGAAAGGGCGAGAAACGAGACATCTGAAAGGAATGGGGAGATACAAATCGAGACAAACGGAGACACTGCGAGACAAACGGAGACAACGGAGACAACGGTGAGACACGCCATCGGAAGCACAACGGAGACACAACAGCGACAAATGAGACAAAGTGAGACAAAGTGAGACACACGGAGACAAATGAGACACAAATGAGACACAAATGAGACAAATGAGACACAAATGAGACATGAGTCGTGTCTCATTCGGGTCTCATTTGTCTCCGTTTGTCTCGCGATGTCTCAGTTTGTCTCTTTGTGTCTCGTTGTGTCTCTCTTTGTCTCCGTTGTGTCTCTCTTTGTCTCCGTTGTGTCTCACTTTGTCTCTGTTGTGTCGCCGTCAGATGTCTCGTTGTCTCGGGTTCCCTCCCGTTGCGCCATTGTTTCTCAGTGTGTCTCCGTGTGTCTCTGTTTGTCTCACTTTGTCTCAGTTTGTCTCATTTGTCTCAGTTTTGTCTCATTTGGCGTGTCTCATTGTTGCTGTCGTGCCTGCGGGCGCGTTGCCTTTGCGTGCGCGCGGTCGTCTCATTGTCCCATCGCGCATGACCCCCCTTGCGTTTCCCGAGCGCCACGATCGTTTCGGCCGCGCCGCGCGCAGCTCGAACGCCAGATTCCGAGTATCTGCGCGCCCGTGCGCGCGCCAGCACCCAGGAATTTGAGCAGGCCGATGTCATGCTCCTTCTCGGCGTAGCCACGTCCCGCCAGTAGTTTACGCTGCGCAAGGTCGCCTGGCTCCTGTGGCGCGCTGACTTGGGCGCCCCTTGGGCCCGCCCCTTCTGGGCCCGCCGCCGCGCATCCCTCCCTGTCGTTCAGCG
>CAUYUJ010019069.1:0-2500 GCA_963575745.1 Prorocentrum cordatum
GCACACAAATGCACACAAATCACAGGATTCCCACACTGTCCCATATTTTCTGTTTTTGTTTGTCTTCCCCCCACTTCCCATACTTTCCCATATTTCTCCTGGGGAGTCGACGGTTCATTGTGGCTGTGTTTTTTTGTCCGCTCCTGGGGCAAGCAGGACGCATCCCAGCGGGTGCCCCCTGCGCGTTCGCGGCTGCAGGCGCAGCCGCCAGCCCTGGCGAGGTACAGTCGGGGCGCTGAAGAAGGAATCCTTTCTGTTGGGGAGGGGCTCCGTGTTCCTTGCTTGTTTCACAGCCTGCCTCAGGTTTTCCCGAGGTCTTCGATGGGAAATCGAAGCTTAGCTTGTGGAAGAAAGGGGCCTCGTTCCTTATTTTTGGGTTCCTTAGGACAACGCCCCGACGGTCGTTTGCCACGTGTCGGTCCTGGCCTCCCTTGCCAGCAACCCGGATTGGCGCGAGTGTGCGGCTGCCTTCCGCACCGCTGCTCATTGGAATCCGTTTCTTGAAGTCTTGGCCCGCCACGCGTTGCTGATTGTCCAGTTTTTGTGGGCGACCCCTTCCTGCTGCACTCCTCCCCCGCGGCCCGCGGAGCTGCCACTTGCAGACAGGGGCCTGTCGCAGTTTTGTGCACGCTGGCGACGTCGCGCCCAAGGAGGGCGAAAGAAACCCGTCGTGTTGGCGGTGGGGTCAGGTCTGGCGGCGCCGCATTCGGCTCGGTTGCCCGTCGAAGCTCCGGCAACGACAGACCCGCTGGACATGCCTGGGGTGCCGCTGGACATGCCGGGGTACCGGTCTCGCGCTTCCACGGTTTGCTTGCGAAGGTGCACGCGCGAATCTGAGACGGTGTGCAGGAATTGGTAGCGTCGTTGGAGCATCGCGGGTCTGGGCTGCCATATCTCGAAGAAGAGAAACGACATGAACATAAACTGTTGGCGCTCCGCGCGGATCTCTTGGCTCTGCGCTGGGGCCCCCTGGCGGCGCCTCCGGCGCCACCCCTGGCGCGCTCCGCGCGTCAGGGAGGGGGGTCTGGCGCGGATCCGAGAAATCCGCGCGTAGCGCCAAACGTTATGTTTATGTGTTTTTTCTTCTACTGTCAAGCTGCGCAGGTCTCAAACCGAGTCGAGGCGGCAGCGTTGTTCGGTTCTGAGCTGCTGGCCAGCTATGGGACAGGCTGGCATGCGGCGGTGGCACGGCTGTGCGCGGGTCCAGTGTGACGCAGCCAAGGTGGCCTTGGGAGGTAGCAAAGGCACGGCCTTCGGGTAGGGGGGGGGGCACGCGCGGGCGCTGGCCGAACCGCGCATGCTCACACGCTGGGGACTGAAGGAGCTGCTGCAGCGGATTGCCCTGGCTCGCGCGCATCTGCAAGCTCTACCCCACCCGAGCAGGGTAGCTGCAGCCGTGCTGAGCTCACGGGCGAAGACGGGTGCCACTCAGCTGGGGCAAGCGGCGGATGTGGTGACGCATCTCTGAGTGCGGGTGGATTTCTGCGCGGGTAGCCTGAACGAGGCTGTGCGTGTTTTCCCCGATGCTCGCAAGCGGGCGTTGCGGCAGTGGAGTGACCGCGGCGGGGGCGCAGGGCCAAGCATGGTTTTTGCTCCAGCTCGCTGCCCTGAATATAACGCGGAGCTGACCTCGAGCACTGAACCCCCCTCTCTCTGCTGCCGCCCCTGGCCCCTTGCCTCCGCTGGGCGTCTGGGGGCGCCGGCTTGTGGCGCCGGTTTCGGGCTTGCTCTCTTGCGAGGGCCCCTTGGCGGGAGCCGGTGGAAGTGCGGTGGCTGGCACACGGTCGCTTGCAGCGCGGGCGACGCAAGGCCGCGCGGGGGGCACCGGCTGTTGCAGGGCTGGAGCCCGCTTGCCCGAGGTGCGCGCCCCGCTGCAGGGGGCCGCAGGAGGCGCGCTGCGGGCCGGGGCGGGCAGGGGCGGGCAGGGCGGGCGTCGGGTGGCACGCCGGAGATTTGTGGAGCTGGCTGGCAGGTGCCGCTGCTCTGCTGCGCGGGCGCGGGTGCGGCACGCGCGCGGCGGCGCAGGCCTCGAAGCAGAAGTAGAGGCGCGAGGGCCTGGGTCTCCGGGGAGGCATCCCCGTCGCGCTGGCCCGCAGGCCCGCGGGGCGCAGTGCGCGCGCGACGAGATGTGCTGCCGCGGCCCGAGGGCCAACCCCGCCATCACAGCCGCCCCCCCCCCCCCCAAAGCCTTGCCCGCGCACCCCGCCGCCCCTCCGCTCACATTCCCGACCTTTTCTCCCCTCCCCATCCCCTCCCCTCCGCTACTTCCCGCCGATCCGCAGCATCCAGCGCCGTCTTTACCCTCCTACGCCCTTCCTCTCCCCCCCCCCCCCGCAGTCAGTCCAACCTTCCGTCCTCCCTCTCCTCTTCCGCCCTCCTCCCTCCTCCGCCCTCCTCCACCTCCTCCTCTTTACAATTACACAATATGAAAATACTCTCCCACTTCCCCTGATGGCGTCCGGAAGATATTCGGCACCCCCCCGCGTACTGTTTTTTAACA
>CAUYUJ010019069.1:7500-30000 GCA_963575745.1 Prorocentrum cordatum
GGCTTCCGCTCGTGACGTCCCTACGACTTGCCCCCTTGGGGTGCTCACGTTGTATGCCTGCTACACTACGCCGATGACCCGCTCGGCTTGCCAACATGAGGCGGGGGCCCCATCGAGAGATAGTGCCCTTTGGAGACTTCCTCGCGAGATTCACTCACGGACGAGGCTCCCGCTGGTCCTCACGATTTGCCCTTCTGGGGGTGCTCACGTGTTCTGCCTGCTACAGTCGGCCACTGACCCGCCAAAACTACCAGTGCGAGGCGGGGGCCCCATGGGGAGAGGGCTTTTGCTCGGGAGTTCCTCGCGATGCACTAAGAAGGCCTCCGCTCGAGTCGTCCCTACGACCTCCCCCCCTGGGATGCTCAAGTGTAAAGCCTGCTGCACTACACCGATCACGCGCTCGGACTGCCAGCATGAGCTGCGGGCCCCATAGGGGAGGGGCGCTTACGCCTGGGATGTCTTGGCGATTCACTTGCAGACGAGGCTCCCGCTCGAGACTTCCTCACGATGAGTGTTTGAGTGCAGAAGCGTGTGAGTGAGTGAACGGGCACGTGCAATGATGATACTGGTGCTGATGATGACGGGAATTATGGTGATGATGATGCTTATGACAATGATAATGTTTGTGATAATGAAGAGGAAGATGATGATGGTGTTGGTGATGGTGAGGATGATGATGTGGGGGTGCGTCTGTTCCTGCGCGAGGATGTCCAGAGTAAACAAGGACCCCACCTAGGATATGGGAACGGAAAGGAGAGCGAGTGTGAGAGAGAGAGGGAGACAAACAGACATATTGGCAGAAGACAGACAGACATATTGATAGACAGACAGAGAAAGAGACAGAGAGACGGAGAGAGGAAGCGATCCACACGCATATTGAAAGAGGACAGCAGAGAGAAATTCGTAAATCAGTATCGCCGGCACACATCGTGAGCGCCCGCTTCTTCCCCCAAGCCCCCGAAACATCCTCTCCCGTCCTCCTCGTCCGCCGTTTGCCCGCTGGCTCACTAAAAATCGCGAGCATGCGTTTATACCCCCAGCTCCAAACAAATCCTTCCGCCTCCTCCCCCTCCACCCCTGCCTTCCCCCAATTCCCTTGCTCAATCCCCATGAGAAGGAGGCCTCCCCCCCTTTTCCCCCTCCTCCCTCCCTCCTCCTTCTCCCCCCTGAGGCCCCCCTGATGCACAAGATGGTCCTGTGGTACAAGCCATGCCCTCAGCTGGCCCTCTGTCAGGCGCGGCCGATCGAGCCCAATGCTCAGGCTGCCGATGGGCGCGGGCGGGTGGTGGTGTTGATGTTGACGATGACGATGGCGATGGTGATGGTTGTGATGTGATGATGGTGACGATGACGGTGTTGATGCCGAACACGACGACGGTGAGGATGATGATGATGCTGCTGCTGCTGATGATGATGATGATGATGATGGCGATGACGATGATGCCGATGCTGATGATGCTGATGATGATGGCGATGATGATGAGAATGAGGATGATTATGGTGTTGATGATGCTGATGACGATGATGATGCTGATGGTGATCGGTGATGGTGATGGTGATGGTGATGGTTGTGATGATGATGTTGATGATGACTATGATAATGATGCTGCTTATGATGATGACGGTTCTTATAATGATGGTAGCGATGTTGATCTTAGTGTCGCGGAGGATGAAGATGATAGGGAGGAGATGGGGATGATGCAGGACGAGGGGGAGGAGCAAGTGGGAGGGTAAGGAGGAGGAGGAGGAGGAGGAGGAGGAGGAGGAGGAGGAGGAGGAGGAGGGGGAGACAGGGGGAATCCCAGGGTGCGTCAACGTGGCTGCAATCACATCTCCCGTCCCAAGTCCCCTCCTCAGAAGTCCCCACAAGCTTTCCCAATCACCATAATTAGCGGCCCCGTGAAAAACAAGCACACCATCTGTCTGCCATTCCAGGCGATTGATCCCGTAAACGAAACCGTCGAGCATCATTATAGCTTGGTTCTTCTTGACGTCGCCCAGGGTTTGTTTCTACCGTTTTTTTTGTATTCTGGGTGTTGGACATACTTTTTGTTCGCGCTTTTAGGTCCCAGCAAAAACAACAAATCGATACACCAACGAATCAGCTTTCTTTGCGTCGTTAGCTACGTTATTCATTGTTTGCAGATGAGTTGACTATGTGCTTAAACATTGCCGTCTACGAAGTCCCCAGTTCCTTCTCCATGCGCCCAGTCCTTCCTATATTGCTCTTATCATTGCATCCCCAGGCCGAAAACTGATTTCCTCTTGAACTTACAAGTATGAAGACTCCGATGGGTCAATTTGGATCCCTCTCCAGGTGTGCGACAGAATCGTGGGTCCTATTTCTGTCTTGCGCGGATTAAATTCCCGTGTGTGGAAAACAAGTGGATCCATATGTTTTCCGGGAATGCATAGAATTCCCCTGGCGACGTACCCAACCCCTGCGCAATGCGGGGCAGGAGTAGCTTGGGAGATTGTAGTGGCCTCCAGCCAGTGCCGCCGATCCGGGACGCTCCGGATGATCATGATGATGATGATGATGATGATGATGATGATGCTGATGATGATGATGATGATGATGATGATGATGCTGATGATGATGATGCTGATGATGATGATGCTGCTGATGATGATGAAGAAGATCATGATGATGAAGATGATGATGATGATGATGATGATGATGCTGATGCTGATGCTGCTGATGATGATGATGATGATGATGATGATGATGTGATGATGATGATGATGATGATGATGATGATGATGATGATGATGATGATGATGATGATGATGATGATGATGATGATGATGATGATGATGATGATGATGATGATGATGATGATGATGATGATGATGATGATGATGATGATGATGATGATGATGATGCTGATGATGATGATGATGATGATGATGATGATGATGATGATGATGATGGTGCAATGCGGGGCAGGAACAGCTTGGGAGATTTGACGAGACGGCGGCGACGTGACATGGACGCATATACTTCTGCGAGCGGCATTCGGAAGGTTCGCAGGTCCCCAATCAAGGGGAACAAACGATGAGTAACTAAGTGAAGCCCTGAGCCACTAAGGACAACGCAGGGTCCAAAAGGAGACGGTAGGCAAGGGGCTTGACGCCGGCGAGGCCCCACTCATGTCTGCGCAGTGCCTCGCTCCGCTGGGCCCACCAGCAGCCTTTGAACGTGGCGAGCCCACCAGCAGCCCTCGAAAGTGGCGACAGTTTCGCAGATCGCAGCCCCCCAGGGACGGGGAGGTCCCGCTCAGATCCGCGCGGTGCCTCGCTCCGCTGGACCCACCAGCAGCCCTCGAAAGTGGCGACTGTTTCGCAGATCGCAGCCCCCCAGGCAAGGCAAGAGGAGACAAGAAGGAGGGGGGGCGGGAGGCGGGAGGCAGGAGGCGGGAGGCGGGAGGCGGGAGGAGGACGCGCGAGCAGTGCTCTATTCAAAACGAATTCCCAACCAAGGAGGGTTGGGAATGATAATTAACATCCCGGGCCCAGGGGAAATGGAACCCGTGGGGCACCGCACGCGAAACATCATGCTATCCACGGAACTTGTGGATCTGCTGACCAAAGCTATGATTATACGGGGGAGGGGGGGTCTTCCCAGGACGGAGAGAGGAAAGAGGAGGGAGGAGGCACGAGGAGGGTGGAGGAGGGGAGAAGGGACGGGAGGAGGTAAGACAGAGGAGGAACAAGCAGGGAGGTGGGGAAGAGGGAGGAGGAAAGGGGAGGAGGAGAAGGAAGGAGGAGGGATGCGGAAGGAGAAACAGGAGGGAGGAGGACGTGGGGGCAGGAGGGAGGAGGTGGGGGGAAGGACGGAAGAGGGAGGACGGGGAACATGAGGACACACAAGCAAAGTGTCAATATCGGAAGTTCGAACACCACAGCGGGCCCACCCACTTCCTTCTTTTCCTCTCCTAACAGGTGGTTGCTGGAGCGCCACAGCGGGCCTGGCCATCTCCCAGAAATCCTACCATAACATAAGGTTGCTCGAACGCCACAGCGGGCCCGGCAAACTCCCCCATCTCCTCCACTAACATATGGCACGCCCCAAGCCGAAGGGTGCGCTACGTGTATCCGCTCACCTGAAGGTACGTCGCTTGCGACATTTGGGGCTCAAGAGGAAAGTCTTTCGGCCTACGTGGATTTTATCGTTCCTTGTGCTGCTGCTGGTTGGGGCGTCGGGCTTCCGAACCCGCTGGCCGATTGCTCCTCCTGGGGCCCTCTGGCCTCCGGGCCTGTTTCGGGCCGATGTTAGAGCGGTGTTAGAGCGTTTTCTTGCGTCTGTAGCTCTGGGAGGGAGAACAGCGGCAGAAACGGAAAAGCGGAAGCGAAGGCAGCAGGGAAAACAAACACCAGCCCTCGACCAGAAAGTGCAAAACGCTAAACAAATTATGATCCATAGCGACGGGCCTGAACACGCTAACAACAAACGGAGCTAACAACGCTCAAAAGCCGTCGCGTTTTTGAAACGCGTTTTTATCTTGTAAAGGAGCCGCAGTGCAAAGCAGTACAACAACGCCCAGGGCATTTCTTCCCAACGAGCCAAGCCTTCTGGCGAGTCAGAAGGGGTACTTACGGAGAGCTATGAATGTACAGTTGAACGATGCGTCCAGCGGTAGCCTCGTCTTGAAGAGGATCCGCCCCTCATCCGCGCAGAAAATGCATAAGTACACGCCGGTCGCTGAAAGTAGGTATTTTTGGATTCCCAGATCCCAATCTGCTTCAAGCGCCTTCCTACTTCAAGAATCGACACGCTTTTGGTGTGTTTTGTTATTCCGCCTTCCTACTTCATGTTTTTACCTACTTCTTCCGACCGACGTGTAGCCTCGTCTTGAAGAGGATCCGCCCCTCGTCCGCGCAGAAAATGCACAAGTGCTGCATCGAGCTGCTTCTTGTCCAAATCGGGGGCCCCCCGTTGAACGGAACCGGCCTCCACCCGTGCAGCTGCGATGCAAACTTGTAAAGCGAAATGTGCCCAGAGCCAATGCGGGAGTCCCATTTGAAAACGAAGCGTCACCTGTCGTTGTAGCCGTTGTTATGCTTCGAGATGAATGTGCGCAGCGCTGAAGCGAGAGTCTCATCTTGAAAGTGCGCCGCCCTCCGTCACTGTCTGCAGTCTTTTCGGGCGGATGTGCGCGGCGCTGAGCTTAAGCCCCGTCTCGAAACGGCGCCGCCCTTCACCCTTGTGACCGATGCAAGCTTTTGAGCCGAATGTGCGCGGCGCCGAGGCGGGAGTGCCGTTTTGAAAATAGGAGCCGCCCTCCACCCCAGCAGCTGCTGCAGCCATGCAGGACGAGTGTGCGCGGCGCTGCTGCTGGAGCTCCACGCTGACAGGGAGCCGCCCTCCACCAGGGGTGGACCTGAGCGGTGTTTTGGCGACCTCGTGGGCCGTTGTCGTTCTGACTCCGTCTTGCGTCAGAGGCGGCCTGGAGACCAAACGAGGGGAAAACGAACATGAGACGAAAACGGGAAGCACCGTTCAGGTTCAGCCCTGCCCTCCATCATCGTACAGCCAAGACCGCTGAAATCAGGAACAGCTTGGACTCGGAATGGGGCTCGAGGTCCCTCGCGTCCCTCCGTGGCTGCTCCGCCAGCCCGTCTCGCGCACCCGGGCTTTCTCTTGAAGCCGCAGAGGGGCTTCGTGCCTCTATTCAGCGTTCCGGAGGGAGGAGGGTGGGGGAGGACGAGGAGGAGGAGGGGGAGGAGGAGGAGGAGGAGGAGGAGGAGGAGGAGGAGGAGGAGGAGGAGGAGGAGGAGGACGAAGAGGAGGAGGGGGACGAAGCGGGGCTTCGTGCCTCTATCCAGCGTTCCTTACTTCAGCAGCCCGACCGTAGCCGCTGCCGTGCTTCAGAAGGACGCTTGCGCGGCGCTGGGGCGGGGGCCCCGGTGAGGACCACCCCCTTTCCATACGTGTGTGACGGGCCGGTTTTCCACCACCACCACCACCATCAGTTGGAGGGGGGAGGGAGGGGAGGACGAGGAGGAGGAGGACGAAGAGGAGAGGAGGAGGAGGAGGACGAGGGGAGGAGGAGGACGACGAGGAGGAGGAGGACGAGGAGGAGGAGGAGGACGAAGAGGAGGAGGGGGACGAAGCGGGGCTTCGTGCCTCTATCCAGCGTTCCTTACTTCAGCAGCCCGACCGTAGCCGCTGCCGTGCTTCAGAAGGACGCTTGCGCGGCGCTGGGGCGGGGGCCCCGGTGAGGACCACCCCCTTTCCATACGTGTGTGACGGGCCGGTTTTCCACCACCACCACCACCATCAGTTGGAGGGGGGAGGGAGGGGGAGGACGAGGAGGAGGAGGACGAAGAGGAGGAGGAGGAGGAGGAGGAGGAGGAGGACGAAGAGGAGGAGGAGGACGAAGAGGAGGAGGAGGACGAAGAGGAGGAGGGGGACGAAGCGGGGCTTCGTGCCTCTATCCAGCGTTCCTTACTTCAGCAGCCCGACCGTAGCCGCTGCCGTGCTTCAGAAGGACGCTTGCGCGGCGCTGGGGCGGGGGCCCCGGTGAGGACCACCCCCTTTCCATACGTGTGTGACGGGCCGGTTTTCCACCACACCACCACCATCAGTTGGAGGGGGGAGGGAGGGGGAGGACGAGGAGGAGGAGGACGAAGAGGAGGAGGAGGAGGACGAGGAGGAGGAGGAGGACGACGAGGAGGAGGAGGAGGACGAAGAGGAGGAGGAGGACGAAGAGGAGGAGGAGGGACGAAGCGGGGCTTCGTGCCTCTATCCAGCGTTCCTTACTTCAGCAGCCCGACCGTAGCCGCTGCCGTGCTTCAGAAGGACGCTTGCGCGGCGCTGGGGCGGGGGCCCCGGTGAGGACCACCCCCTTTCCATACGTGTGTGACGGGCCGGTTTTCCACCACCACCACCACCATCAGTTGGAGGGGGGAGGGAGGGGAGGACGAGGAGGAGGAGGAGGAGGACGAAGAGGAGGAGGAGGACGAAGAGGAGGAGGAGGACGAAGAGGAGGAGGAGGAGGACGAAGAGGAGGAGGAGGTGCTGGAGGAGGTGCTGGAGGAGGAGGAGGAGGACCCCCTCCCCCTCCAACATATGGCAGTGGTGGTGGAAAACAGGCCCCTCAGCGTAACCGTTGCAAGCTTCACGCCTCAGGGTCAGAAGCCGCAGGGCAGTCACAGGCGAGCCGCCCAGGACGCTCTACCGACACCTGTGGGGGGTGCGTGTGTCCGAGTGCTCGGCGATCGAGGTTTTTGAGCGTTTTGTTGGATCGCACCCGGACGTCCTTAAACAACGAAACGGCATGACAGGGAGATGATGGGGAAATTGAGATCAGAGGAGAAAGTGGGGCTAGTCTGTTCGAGGATGGAGAGTGCAGGACCCTTTCATGTGAAGTACCTCCGAGGATTCCCGAGTCGTCATGGAAGCATCGAGACGACTGGCTGTCCCTCGATTCGGGCTTCCAGTGGCCACTTCGGGGCCCAGGTCAGAAGCCAGGTGAAGGCTGGCAAACCCGTGGCTGCTAAAACGGAGCTCCGTGTTTTGTTTTCTCCGGGAAGCAGCCCGTTTATTATTTCGTGCGCTGAGTCTTATTCCGGGAATGTGTTTTTTTCTGGGAAGCAGTCCGTTTATTATTTCGTGCGCTGAGTCTTATTCCGGGAATGTGTTATTTCGTTCTGGGGAAACCGCTTTAGCAGCCACGGGTTTGCCAGCCCTCGCCCAGCGTCCGACCAGGGGCCGGCAACAAAAGGACCTGGGATGCAACAGCACGTTTTTTAGGCAAGGGGTCGAGAGGCCCAGGCCCACGTCACGAGTTTTGTCGTTACATTTGAGGCCTGGGAAGGGGAGAAGGAGAAGGAGAAGGAAGAGCAAGATGAGCGGGGGGGAGGCAGAGGAGCATGGAGCAGGAGTTGGATGACTCGCGGGATGAGGACGAGATGCACGAAGAGGACGAGCATGGCGATAATCATAGGGAGCAGGAGGAGCAGCGGCAGCAGCAGGAGCACGGGCTTGGGTGGGCAGGAGGAGGAGGAGGAGGAGGAGGAGGAGGAGGAGGAGGAGGAGGAGCAGGAGCAGGAGCAGGAGCAGGAGGAGGAGGAGGAGGAGGAGGAGGAGGAGGAGGAGGAGGAGGAGGAGTGGCATGAGAGCTGGAGGAGCAGGACCAGTATTATCTGCATCAGCTGGAGTTGGAGCGGGGGCAGGGGCAAGCAAAATCAGCATTAGGGGGATGATGACGAGGAGGATTGAGGGACAAGCGGAGAAGGAGGAAGAGGACGGAGAAGGGAAGAGGGAAGGAGGTGGGAGGAGGAGGGGGTCGAGGAAGAGGAGGGCTCATGAAGAAGGTGTGTCGAGGGGCGAAGGACGAGGTATGGTGGCTATCGAGGGATGGGCGATAGGCGAGGGACGGGACAAGTGACGTCAGGAGGGAGGGCTGGACAGGATAGGAGGAGGGAGGATGGAGGAGGGAGGAGGCTTAGCAGGATTACGGTCGGGAACTTTGGCTCAGCGTTTCGCTCCGCTGGTTCTAGCCCACCTTGCCTCGGCACGACACGCGAACCGCATCCCGGTCCCCGCGAGGCGACGCTCTATCAGTAGCGTCTCGCCGGGGCCGCCGCCGCGGCACGCTTAGCAAAAGTTCCTCGCCGTAGCAGCATTGGCGCCACGAAGCTCGCAGAGAGCAGTGGAGGCCTTGACACGGGGCAGCCTCAGGCGACAGGGCTTGGTCGCCTCTCCAGAACCATGCAAAAAAAGCCCTGGGGCCCCCGACCTTCACGAGCGCCCCGAGCAGGTCCCAGCAGACCCACTGCAAGATTTTGTAGTCTTGCAGCCAGGGCTAGAGAACAGAGTGTGTCGAAGCCGCCGTGCCAGCGGCACCCCCCCGGGGGCCAAGGGCCCCATGTTCACCGGGCAGAAGGGGGAGAAGGGGGAGAAATCATGGCAACGAGCAGTTCAAAGGCGCAGGGCGATGAGGATGCAGAGGGAGCAGGATGTGCACGACGAGGCTCAGAGGTCGCAGAAGGGGGAGGGGGCGGAGGAGTGGGAGGCGCAGAAAAGGTGCGAGGAGTAGGTGGAGCAGGAAATGGAGGTGCAGGAGAAACACGAGGAACGGGAGAAGGGACGAGGGAAGAGGGAGGAGGGGGAGGAATAGGGGAGGGAGAGAGGCAAGGGAGGGAGGGACGAAGGGAGATAGGCAGAGAGGGAGGGAGGGAGAGATGACAGATGAGGAGAAGGAGAAGGAGAAAGAGGAGGAGGATCATGAGCAGGCGGCAGGAGAAGCAGGACGGGCAGGCGGAGATACATGGGGGTGAGGATTGGGAGGATGTGAGGGAGAAGGATGCTGGGCGATCCTCCCGAGGTGGTGTTACACGTACCTTCGGCCCAAGCCGCTCCCCACGGACCAGCTCGACGAGCTCCTAGAGTTTTCAGGCTCTGGCGGTGCCTGTCCTGCCTGTCGGGTTCACGCCCCCTCCCTCTCTCGTCTTTTCTGGCAGGATCGATGATGGATGGAGGAGGGGTTAGTGTTAAGTCGGGCACGTGCCCCTACAGGAGGACGATTCACAAATAGTAACAGAAGTTTGGGTAAGAGGACACGCCCGACCTAACCCAAGCGTCGACGTCTCCAGCCTTTCCTAGCCTCTCGCCTCCCGCCGCTCGAATCGGAGCGGCACGCTATCAGTTTGCAGGGCACGGCGGAGCGCCGGCGCCGCCGCCGTGACACGCGAAGCAAGCATCACCGACCGTAGATGTTTGGCGGCGGCTGTTGCGGACATCGTGCGTAGCCATCAGGCACGAGCTTGAAACCGAGCATGCGGTAAAGCTGGACTCACCACGTAACCAGTGAATAACTAAGCGCGACAAGGTCAAGCGAAAGAGCGTAGATCCTCTCTCGCACCGTCTTTTTGCGTGAGATGGAAGAGCGACAAGAGTGAAACCCTTCTCTCCCGTCCCCATTTTCGTCGTGGCCTTTTTTGCTGACGCCCCCGATCTTGACCCCCCTCTTACAACAAATTCAGTAACCAAGTTCCAGATTTGCTCTTGGATGGTGCCGACGCCAAGTGGTGTTCCGCCACCTGGAGTGCTGGTAATGAGCTATCTCGCCGCAGGTACCAATCCAGCCCATTTCATTTCAGCGTCCCACCTTGTGTCCACAAATGCAGATTGTGCGTTGGTGTGGGCACTCGCTGTCCCAATGCCCCCCAGCAGGAAACCTTTGCGACAAGTGTCATGGGACGGTGCTTTTGATTGGGAGGCCGTGGTGAATGACGATGGGGCGTCCGCAGCGTGTTGAAACCTTCGACTCGCGCAAAAGCGGTAGTATCCGCCGATGTGAAGCGAGTATGGGATTCATCTGTCTTGGCTGGTGTCCTTACCCTTGTAGTTGGTGTTGTCTCTGCCCTGGCCGATGCCTCTGCCACGCCCCTGACCTGTTCGAGCTACTCTACCCAGGACGCTGTCTCGGTGGGGCAGGAGCAGCGTCAGGTCAGTGTCCAAGTCAGGCCCTTGCCATTTCGGAGGATAGCACCCAGTGCTTATTTCTCGAGCGAAATATCCATGACGTCTCATTCGCTCAGAAGCAGACATCCAGACCGCAACACAATGTGTTTGGACAGCTCAGAGTTGGCAATGCGGAATCGGGACACGTCGGCTGCCATGTTCTCAGAGCATGGTGCGGCTTGCACTGGTCTGCCAGTGGCATTGGTGATGCAATTTCGTCGACGCCATGACGGCTTATCTAAGACGCCTACGGCGAATCACCGCCACCCCATGCCATTTTGGCTCAAGCCGTTTGACTCAAGTAACCATTTGAGCGCACTCATTTCTCGTAACTCTGTCATAGTTGACGTCGGGATCGGCCTGATTGTCAACTACTGCTTCAGGGGGGGGCTAGGCTATAAAGCACCACATCGAGAAAAATGCAGAAGACGGGGGATAAACAAACGCGGGCGGGAGAGAAGACGGGCTTCACACCGGAGCGGAAAGGCATCTGGAAGGACAAGATCAAGGAACTGGAGGACGTGGCGATCGGGGACTCGGGGGATTCAGACGTAGAAGTACAGGAAGTAAGCAAGGGAAGCAGCCAGGGAGCTATGGAGGATGCACCGGTATGGTTCCAGGCATTCATGGGTGAGTTCCACAGGTTCCAGAGTCAGGTGGGAACGAAACTCACACGGGTCGCCAAGAAGCTAGATGAGGTGAAAGACATCGCTGAGAACGCGAAGTACGAGGCGGAGTTGGAGGCAGCGGCAGCAACGGAGGCACAGACCATTGCGGAAGCAGTGGAGCAGGAGATAGAGGAGATGAAAAACGAGCTCAACACACAGTACATCACGAAGGAGGCGGCACAGACCATGATCACAGAGGCGATGAACAGCAACGTCCACAACAACGGTACCAACCACGGCAACAAGGGCGATGGGAGGGACGTGGAGGAGGTGGAGGAGGAAGGCGCGAGGGAGTTGCAGGTGATTGTTGGCGGGTTTGGGGAGGACACGGATGGAGACCATATTGCGGAGGTGATTGAAAAGTTTCTGACGGAGGGTACCCGTCGGAAGAAAGTGAGTCGGGTCTTCACGTTCAGTGATCCGTCTCGCATCGGTGTGATTCAGTTCGAGTCGCTGGCGGCCAAGATAGGTTTTTACAAAAAGATCAAGACAGTTTCGAAGGACGTGGAGGGGGGTGTCACATTGTGGTTTACGAATAACCGGACCTTTGAGCAGAGGCTCCGGGACAAGACGCTTGGCCTGTTGAAGCACAATTTGATCACCGTCGCCAGCGTAGACAAGTCCGACGTCCACATCAATTGGCGGAAGGGCGTCGTAAGCTTGAAGGGGAAGAAAGTGGCATGGGTGAGTGATGACGCAGAGATAACCGCAGAATACGAGGCAAAGATGGTGAAGCAGCCCGTCGTGGATGGGGTGGAGGAGTGGAGGGGCAAAAGGCAGGACAAAGAGTGAAGCGCACAAAGGGGCGCAGGTACCCGGTCAAGCAGTGTAGATAGACAGGCATTTCCAAGGATTTCTTCACAGCCCTGTTCAGCACAAATTCCACATAGAGGAGCAGGAGGAGGGCGAGGAACATATGTTCATGTATGCGGTGACGTACCCATCTAAATCCAGAACGGCAACTCCAATATTATAAAGTTCGCGCTGCTTACGTACAAAAATTATTCTTTTATGGATTTTTCGCAACGGTTGGAATGTATACTTCTTGAGGTTGGGTTTCGGCGCTGGGATGCCATCGTCTTCACAGAGACGTGGAGGGAGGAGGACAATGAAGTTTTCACAACTGTCGGGGGACATACGTGGCTGGGAAGCGGTGGAAGCAAAGGACGAAACGGAGTGGGCATTTTGTTACACAGACGCTGGTCGCATACATCCTTCCGGGCCTATTCTGATAGGGCCGCAGCTGTAGGGATGAGTATTGCGGGCGTTGCTTTTCAACTTCTGGCAGTGTACATGCCACACGCTGCAAAGGAGGAGGCGCAGGTCGAGGTGGTCTACGCAATGCTGGCAGAACACATGCGGAAGTATGGATCGAATGGGATGCGCCTTATTCTGGCCGGCGACTTCAACGCAGAAGTCGGCCCTCGCGCAGATGACTGCGATGACGACGTGATGGGCCTGAACCCCATCAGAATGAGGAACAGCCGAGGCGAGAGCTTGTTGCAGTGGTGCGTCTTACACAACTTGTCCTTTGCAAACACATTCGCGAGCATCGAAGACGCCAAGCTATGGACGTACAGCCATGGAGACCTCCGTAAGCAATTTATTATAGACTATTGGAAAAAAGGTTTCGGAAGGACATTCTGCACTGCGGTGTGGCGCCCTGGCTGGACACGGGGTCTGATCATCGCGCCGTGGAAATGACGATTTCGATACTTCCAGTTGACCGCAAACTGCCCGGAACACGCCGATTGAAATGGAATCCTCGAGTAGACACCCGGCTGTACGCTCAGACTCTGGATTCTTGTTGCGACGGGTATCCCGCCAACAGCCCGGACATCAATGACAAGGCTCTCTTTCTTGAAATCCATGACGGGCGCTCTCTCACATGCCACGCCCAAGGGCAACAAGAAGGTGACCAGTGGCATGCGGAAGAACATCGATGAGCTAATAAAGGAACGTCGAGGTCTTCGACGTCGACATGATCTCACGGCTCAGGAGAAGAAGACACAACAGCTGCAACTAAGCAACAGCATCAAGAAGATTGTCCGCCGGAGCCTGGCTGAGCAGAAGAGCGCAAACATCGAAGCTATGTTGACAAGTTTCCATGGTGTTTCCGCTATTCCGCTTTCGGGACGCCCACAACAGAATACGCATTTTGCTAGCACCACAGACGATGATGGCACAATGCGGACTTCCAAGGAAGAGATCGCAGAGGTTTTCGCGAAGTTTTGCGAGAAGCTGTGCTCCGCGAGGTGCCAGAACAGCAGTAATGACACAAAGGACGCCCCTACTCCAGCTGTGCCGGCTTTTACTTCTCCGGAATTCGACCGAGCACTTGCCAACATGAAGAATGGCAAATGCAGTGACGAAGCTGGCGTGGCTGCGGAGATGTTGAAATGCAGTGGGGAGCCTTTCCGCGATCTCGTGTTGAGCATGTGTAACGACGTGTTGAGTGCCAAAGCAGAGCCGTCGGCCAGCTGGAGGAGAACGCGTTTGGTCGTCTTGTTCAAGAAGGGAGACCTGCTGCTCCCGAAAAACTCTCGGCCGATCGCTATATTACCAATCCTTGACCAGCTATTTGCCAGGATGTTATGTGACCGCCTCCAGCCCATCATAATTTCTGCACAGTCGCCAGACCAAGCGGCATACAGAAAAGAGTACTCGACGCCAGACCACATGCTCGCAGTCACGTTGCTTGTGGAGGGCTGCGCAGAGTGGAAGCAGGACTTGTGGATCGGCCTCGTGGATGTCGAAAAGGCTTTCGACACAATGGAGCATTGTTCGTTATGGATGGCATTGCGTTTGTTGGGCGTCGGAGAAGAGTACATCGGACAATTGCAAAAGTTGTACAGGCACCAGACAGCGACGGTCATAGCAGGCGCGGAGTCGAGGGCGTTCGGTTTATCCAGAGGCGTGAAACAAGGCGACCCAGTGAGCGCGCTTTTGTTCATCGCAGTGATGGAAGTGTGCTTCCGCAGTCTGAAGAAGGTTGCACGGACTCAATAAACGCCGCGTGGGACAGTATTACGGCATGGTCGTCGACGAGCTTGGAGACCCACTCACCAACCTTCGCTTTGCAGATGACGTGCTTTTGATCGCACAAAGCAAGGGGGGCGTGATTAAGATGCTCACAGACTTGAAACATGAAGCTGCTTTATACGGCCTGGTGGTGCACATGGGGAAGACCAAGGTGTTGACAAATGTTACCGCCAACGTACCCACAACTGTCCAGGTGGCCGGGGACCCGGTCGAGGTGGTTCCGAAGACGAGCAAAGAGAAGTATTTGGGGCGAGTTTTGTGCACTGGCGAATACCATGAAGCGGAGCTGTCAAGCAGGTTGTCTTCAGCATGGAGATGTTTTGCAAAGTTCAAAGACGTATTGTGTTCTCGATCATACCCGCTGGGGTCGCGCTTCAGGCTGTTCGAGGCAGTCGTCACGCCTGCGGCCCTATACGACAGCGAATGCTGGACCCTCGGTGCCGTCGACAGGAACAGGTTGAGAGTAGCTTGGCGCAAGATGGCCGGGAAGATCTTCCGCGTGGCCCGGGGCGCAAAGGAGTCATGGGTTGAGTACATCAAAAGAGCGACAATCCGGGTGGAATCTGCGTGTGCGGAGTGGGGCTTTCAGAATTGGGCAACTGTACATGCTTCTCGGAAGTTCACGTTTGCGACGAAGGTGTCTTCTGGGGCAGAGGAGAAGTGGAGCCGCCGACTCCTGACGTGGAGGCCCTGGTTTCGCTGCGCCGCTGTTCGTCGCCCAGGCAGGCCTTATTCAAGATGGGGAGATTCGTTGTCATACCTAGTCGGGTGAATGTTTATCTCTTGTCTCGTTCGTCTTCTGTCTCCTGTTGCAATCCACGCACCAACACGCGCCTGTCGTCTTCTACCAGAAGTGAGCGACTTATCCTGCAGTTTTCACCCAAGACACGTTTCACTGTCCTTTGCCGCCGCCTGCCCCTTTGAGGGACCGCTCCGCTGGAGCCGGCATGCAGGCTGTACCTATGCCTGTGCCTGTACCTGCCTATGTGGCCGAGAGTTGAGGCCAGACCTGCCAAGCTATCAGACCATGTGTTCTCCGAATCGGTTTGGGAAGCCTTCGGGGAACACGTGGGCATCTTGAAAGTCATCTTGGCCGTCTGGAGTCCATTTGGACCCTTTCGGGCCTTCTTGGAGGACTTCTTGTCGGGCTCTTGGGCCGTCTTGGAGGCCATCTTGAGCGTCTTGGAGGCCTCTTGGGGCCGTCTTGGGGGCCTCTGGGGGCCGTCGTGGGCCCCTTGGGCGATCTTTGGGGGCACTTGGGCCGTCTCGGGCCGTCGGAAGGCCGAAAAAAAGCAAATGCCATAATCCTTCAAACACTCATGGGACATGACCCGGAGGCCCTTTTGGAAGCCTCTTGGGCCGTCCTGGGCCATGTTAGGGCCATCTTCGGCCGTCTTGGTGGGCCCCTGGCCCGTCCGACGCCGTCGGAAGGTGTTTGGGGGGCCCCTCTGGGCCGACCTGGGGCCCTCTTGGGGTGCTCCAGGGCCGTCTTGGAGGCCATCTTGGGCGTCTCAAAGGCCTCCTGGGCCGTCTTGGTGGCCTCTTGGGGCTGTCTTGGGGGTCTCTTGGGCCGTTCTGGGGCCATCTTGAAGGCCTCTCGGGCGATCTTCGGGCGATCTTTGGGGGCACTTGGGCCGTATCGAGCCTTCGGGTGGTCGAAAAGAAGCAAAGTTCAACATCCTTCAAAAGCCTAAGGAACATCAGTGCTTTTGGCCTTTTCTGGCCTTCCTGGAGGCCCTGTTGGAGGCCTCTGGGGCCGTCTTGGGCCAGCTTCGAGCCAACTTCGGCCGTCTTGGTGGGCTCCTGGCGCGTCTGCCGCTGTCGGAAGCCGTTTGGGGGGCCTCTCTGGGCCGACTTGGGGCCCTCTTGGGGTGCTCTAGGGCCGTCTTAGAGGCCATCTTGAGCGTCTTGGAGGCCTCTTGGGTCGTGTTTGTGCCCTCTTGGGGCCGTCTTGGGGGCCTCTTGGGCAGTCCTGAGGCCATCTTGGAGGCCTCTTGGGCGCTGTGGTGGCGATCTTGGGGGCCTTTTGGGCCGTCTTGGGTCGCCGGAAAGCCGAAAATGAGCAAATACGAAAAATCGTGGAAAAACTTCATGCACATCAATGATTTTGGCCTCTACAACCCCCTGGATTAAAAAGTGGAGACCGCAGGGGCCGAGGTAGACGTGGTTTGCCTCCCGTTAGGCAGCGGGGCCCCGGGACAATGTTGGATTTGTTGCCAAGTCCGGAGTTTCCGGTGCCTCCATCATCCCTTTTAATATTATAAAGGCCAAATGGGGCTCCGACCGGAAAGTGGGATTCTGCCTAGGACTTCCTCAAAAAAAATGCCCGGTCGCCTTCCAGGGCGACCGGAAATTCTGCCATGCCACCGGAAAGTGGCGATTCCGCGTGGGACTTCCTCAAACAAATATTCCGGTCCCTTTTGAGGCCGCCAGACAGTGGCGATTTCGCGTGGGACTTCCTCACACATTACTTTTTGTCGCATCTCATGCCACCAGAAAACGACGATTTCGCTTGAGACTTCCTGACATTCGAGTTTCTGGTCTCATGTACGCTCACACAGACGCCGCGGACCTATTCCTCTTCCCACTCTCTCCTCTTATCATCACAGTATTGGATTGTTCCGTGTCGCATGCTCTCCGTGCAAGTCAGATTCCAGTTGCCACAGCCTCGCGCGCGCGGTCCTATCTGCGCCTGGGCGGATGTCCGCAGGGATGGCCGTTGCATCGTTCGGTTCACAGGTTTGTCTTGGAGTCATCTTGAGGCCATCTTGAGGTCGCGTCGGGTCGCAGGCCCCCCTGTGGGAGGTTCGATCCCAGGGTCATTTTGGGGCGACGCGGTTGACCCAGGATGTGCGGTCCAGAATCGACGATCCAGGATCGATGATCGAGGATACACGATCGATGACCCAGGACCGACTGTGGAAGAGCGAACCCATATCGATCGGAAACGAGGCTTTGGGTTCCACGGCCGATCAAAGTTCGACAACCACCTAGCGATTGAGGGTCGGAGATCGAGGGTCGAGGATCCAGGGCCGTTCGGACATCGAGGAGCCAGGATCGAGCGGCCACGATCCGTCGAAGTTCGACGCTGGATGGCCGATCGAAGAGCGACGATCGAGAACCGATGTTCCAGGCTTGATCGAAACTCCAGGCTCCAGAATGCCTGGCCGATCGAACATCCATGATCGAGGTTCGATCGAGGCTCGAGGATCGAGGATCGAGGGCCCCAGATACTTCGAGGGTCGAGGATAGAGGTCCGGTCGAACAGCGACCATCGACTTCCCAGGGTCCAGTCCCGATCGAAAGTCGCGGCTCGAAAGCCGAACGACGGACGAATACCAGGATGCGGTTCTTTCGGTGTAGCTCCGATCTCAACTTTTTAATCCAGGGGGTGGTAAGGGCCCTCCTGGAGGACCTCTCGGAGGCCTCTTGGGCCGTCTTGGAGGCCTCTTGGGCACCTCTTGGGCCGTCTTGGAGGTTTCTTCGGCGGACTTGGAGGCATCTCCTTATCTCTTTGGCGGACTTGGAGGCCATCTTGGACCATCTTGGAGGCAATCTTGGGCCAGCGTGGCCATCTTGGAGGCCATCGTGAGCCATCTTGGAGGATTTTTTCCGGATTGAGCGCCTTTCCGGGTGGCCGGCGGGACAGGCCGAAGCCCCAAGGGGAGTTCTTTTGGAAGAAGAACCAAAACCAAACACCATATCATTCGGCACGCCAGGCACCCCTTTGATAAATCAAAAGGGGGCGGCGGATCGAAGACGCCTACGGCGAATCACCGCCGCCCCCTGCTTTTTTGGAAGCGCCTATGTGGCCGAACGTTGAGGCCAGACCTGCCAAGCTATCGGACCATGTGTTCTCCGAATCGGTTTGGAAAACCTTCGGGAAACACGTGGGCATCTTGGATGTCATCCCGGCCGTGTGGAAGCCAATTTGACCCTTTCGGGCCTTCGTGGAGGACGTCTTGGGGGGCTCTTGGGCCGTCTTGGAGGCCATCTTGAGAGTGGAGGCCTCTTGGGCCGTCTTGGGGGCCTCTGGGGGCCGTCTTGAGGGCCTCTTGGGCGATCTTTGGGGGCACTTGGGCGTATCGGGCCGTCTCCAGGCCGAAAAAAAGCAAATGCCACAGTCCTTCAAAAACTAATGAGAAATCACTGATTTGGGCGTTTTCGGCCCTTCCTGGAGGCCCTCTTGGGAACCTCTTGGGCCGTCCTGGGCCATCTTAGGGCCATCTTCGGCCGTCGGAAACCGTTTGGGGGGCCCCTCTGGACCGACTTGGGGCCCTCTTGGAATGCTCCAGGGCCGTCTTGGAGGCCATCTTGGGCGTCATGGAGGCCATCTTGGGCATCTTGCAGGCCTCTTGGGCCGTGCTTGGCCCCTGTTGAGGCCGTCTTGGAGGTCTCTTGGGCCGTCCTGGGGCCATCTTGGAGGCCTCTTGGGCGCTCTTGAGGCGATCTTGATGGCCTCTTGGGCCTTCTTGGGCCGTCGGAAGGCCGAAAAGGAGCACATACCAAGATCCTTCAAAAACCAATGGAACATCAATGATTTTGACCTCTTCGGGCCCTCCTGGATGACGTCTTGGAGGCCTCGTGGGCCGTTTTTGGAGGACTCTTGCGGGCTTTTTGGGCCGTCTTAGATTATCTTGAGGCCATCTAGGGATCTAGGGCAGTCTTGGGTACATCTTGGGGCCATCTTAGCCGTCTTTGAGGCCGTCTTGGAGCAACTTGGAGGCCATCCTGGGACATCTTGGCCGTCTTGGAGGCCATCTTGGGCCATCTTGGGGCACGAAAGGCGACGACAGGTGGGTTTTCCGGGTGGCCGGCGGGACGTGACGAAGCCCCAGGGGGAGTTCTTTTGGAAAAAGAACCAAAACCAAAAGCGGTATCGTTCGGCACGCCAGGCACCCCTTTGATAAATCAAAAGGGGGCGGCGGATCGAAGACGCCTACGGCGAATCACCGCCGCCCCCTGCCTTTTGGAAGCGCCTATGTGGCCGAACGTTGAGGCCAGACCTGCCAAGCCATCGGACCATGTGTTCCCCGAATCGGTTTGGAAAGCCTTCGGGGAACACGTGGGCATCTTGAAGGTCATCTTGGCCGTCTTGGAGGCCTCTTGGGCGATCTTTCGGCGATCTTTGGGGACTCTTGGGCCGTCTCGGGCCGTCGGAAGGCCGAAAAGAAGGAAATGTCAAAATCCGTAAAAAAAAAAAACCTTAGGAAAATCAATGTTTTTGGCCTCTTCTGGCCTTCCTGGAGGCCCTCTTAGGGGCCTCTTAGGCCGTCTTGGGCCAGCTTCGAGCCAACTTCGGCCATTTTGGTGGGTTCCTGTCACGTCTGACGCCGTCGGGAGCCGTCTTGGGGGCCTTTCCGTGCCAACGGGGGGCCCTCTTGGGACGCTTCGGGGCTGTCTTGGAGGCCATCTTGGGCGTCTTGGAGGCCATCTTGGGTGTGTTGGAGGCCTCTTGGGCCCTCTTGGGGCCCTCTTGGGGCCATCTTGGAGGCCACTTGGGCCGTCATGGGGCCCTCTTGGGGGCCTCTTGGGCGACTCTTGGGCCGTCTTGAGCCGTCGGAATGCCGAGAAGAAGCAAATTCCAAAATCCTTCAAAAACCTAAGGAAAATCAACGATTTTGGCCTCTTCGGGCCCTCCTGGAGGACCTCTTGGAGGCCTCTTGGGCCGTCTGGGAGGCCTCTGGGGGGCCTCTTGGGCCGTCTTGGACTGTCTTGGGCCGTCTTGGAGGCCGTCTTGGAGGGCCGTCTTGGACCATCTTGGGCGGACTTGGAGGCCATCTTGGCCGTCTTGGAGGCATCTTGGAGGCCATCTTGGAGCCGTCTTGGGCAGGAAAGTAGGGAATTGAGGTCCGTGGCAATCCTCCCGGGACCCTGGCGGGACGTGCCGGAGCCCCAGGGGGAGTTCTTTTGGAAAAAAACCAAAACCAAAACCGAGAGGGTCCAGCACGCCAGGCACCCCTTTGCTAAAGCAAAAGGGGGCGGCGGTTCGAAGACGCCTACGGCGAATCACCGCCGCCCCCTGCCTTTTTGGAAGCGCCTATGTGGCCGAACGTTGAGGCCAGACCTGCCAAGCCATCGGACCATGTGTTCCCCGAATCGGTTTGGAAAGCCTTCGGGGAACACGTGGGCATCTTGAAGGTCATCTTGGCCGTCTTGGAGGCCTCTTGGGCAAGCTTTGGGCGATCTTTGGGGCTTTTTGGGCCGTCTCGGGCCAGCTTCGAGCCAACTTCGGCCATCTTGGTGGGTTCCTGGCACGTCTGAAGCCGTCGGAAGCCGTTTGGGGGGCCTCTATGGGCCGACTTGGGGCCCGCTTGGAATGCTCCAGGGCCGTCTTGGAGGCCATCTTGGGCGTCTGGGAGGCCATCTTGGGCGTGTTGGAGGCCTCTTGGGCCCTCTTGGGGCCCTCTAGGGGCCATCTTGGAGGCCACTTGGGCCATCATGGGGCTCTCTTGGGGGCCTCTTGGGCGATCTTGGGGGCTTCTTGGGCCGTCTTGAGCCGTCGGAGAGCCGAAAAGGCGCAAATGCCAAAATCCTTCAAAAACCAAGGGAAAATCAATGATTTTGGCCTCTTCGGACTCTCCTGGAGGACCTCTTGGAGGCCTCTTGGGCCGTCTGGGAGGCCTCTGGGGGGGTCTTGGGCCGTCTTGGGCCGTCTTGGACTCTGGGCCGGGCCGTCTTGGACTCTCTTGGGCCGTTTTGGAGGCCGTCTTGGACCATCTCGGGCGGACTTGGAGGCCATCTTGGGCCATCTTCGCGATTTTTTGAGGATGTCCCGAGCGAAACGGCCGTTTTTGGGCATTGACAGACGGACTTGGAGGCCATCTTGGCCGTCTTGGAGGCATCTTGGAGGCCATCTTGGAGCCGTCTTGGGCAGGAAAGTAGGGAATTGAGGTCCGTGGCAATCCTCCCGGGACCCTGGCGGGACGTGCCGGAGCCCCAGGGGGAGTTCTTTTGGAAAAAAACCAAAACCAAAACCGAGAGGGTCCAGCACGCCAGGCACCCCTTTGCTAAAGCAAAAGGGGGCGGCGGATCTAATGGCCTTCGGCTTATGCCGCCACCGTGCCTGGGTGGTGGGTCAGAGGCCTCATGGATGTTGGTTGGGATCTCGTGGTGGACCTTTCGGGGAACTCTGGGAGGCAGTTTGAAGCCTCTTGTTGCCTCTCGGGGGCAGGCTTGGGGCTTCTTGGGGCCTCTTGGGGGCCTGAGAGATTCCCCGGAAGTGAGGATTGAGGCTCAGGGGATCGAGCAAAGGACCTGAGGACACGCCCACTTCGTGCCCAGATGCAGGGTGGCGGACTCTTAAGGAAAATCACGTGGACAGCCCGTCCGTGCGACTATCGTTTGTCCAGTAAAGGTCGACGTCGCGCCGTTTGCGAGATCACTCACTTGAAGCGCGCGGCTTCAGTTGGCCTTTGTTGTGAACATGGGTTCGCTGTGCACCCAGGAGGTGTCCAAGGTAAAGCCGCCGATGACCGCGAAGATGGCCTCCGCCAAACCGTATGCCTGCACCCCGCACCACCCAGCCAGCTTGGTCTGGGTCCGAACTCGCCAGACATTTGTCTTGGTAGCGAGCGGCACTTCTATCCAGCGGGCAGGGCGGGCGGCGAGTGTTGGCCGCCGCCTCCATCCTACTTCCTACGTCCAACGCCCTCGTTCTGGACAGCTCGCGTGTGACCTCGTCGAAGGGTTCGTTGGTGGCCGCGCGGCTCATCCAGTCGGGCACAACGCCACGCCACGGCTGTCAGACGGGGAGCGCGGATGAGGAGCGAAGGCTGGACACGGTGCGGCACGGAACACTTCACGGGTGATCTTCTGGATCGGTATCGAGACCGCATTCCGAGACACGATCCTCAAATACGTAATGCCTAGTTCGGGGACATCGCGCTGTCGGGTAAGTTCAGGGCGGAGAGGGGGTGGTGAGCGCGGGAAGCCAAGACTACACAACGGGAGGACGGGGAGAGCGGGATGCATCTGTTGCCGAGATCCCCGAATCATTGTGTGGAGGTTCCAGCCCGTCCTCTCTTCCCTCTCTCCCTTCTCCTGCCTCTTCCCCATCGTCACCTCCACCTTCCCCTCCCTCCTCCGCCCTCCTCCTTCTTTCTCTCCAACCTCCCCAGTCTCTCCGCCCTCTCTGCCCCCACCCCTCCCTCTGCCTTCCTCCCCGTCGGCAGGGCACCTCCTGGAGTTGTCCTTCCAGTCGCTGGAGATGCACGGGGTGCTCGCCGAGAATCTCTCCAACCCGAACGCGACGGCCAGGCAGGTGTTGGGGCTGCTGTCTCTGCTCGCGAGGCTCCCGCGGGGCCAGGGGGGAGG
>CAUYUJ010019069.1:32500-35000 GCA_963575745.1 Prorocentrum cordatum
AGGAGGAGCTGGCGGAGGTGGCGGCGGCGCAGCTGGAGTCACTGGCCCGGCGCGGGACAGCTCATGGGGTCCTGTCTGAGCCCGTTCGGCGGCCCTATGGACAGCCGAACGCGCATAAAATTCCACCATGGTAGTGGGAATTTCGCCCATTCTGCCGCCGAATGGTCTCGACCTCGGCATGGCTCGTTGGGCGGCCGACTGGGCTCGGAGGCATGTTCAAAGCCGGCCCCCAGGCCCCTCCCGAGAACTATCGTGGCCCGTCTCCAGAGACATGCCCAGCCGTGGCGACGAGTGCGCCACCAGAAGGCCCCCAACACGGGAAGGATCGATAAGGATAAGGAGGAGAAGGCGGCGAAAGAGGGAGAAGGAGGAGGAAGAGGAGGAGGAGGAGGAGGAGGAGGAACAGGATGAGGAGCAGGAGGACGAGGACTGGGAGGAGGAGGAGGAGGAGCAGGAGAAGCAGGACGAGATCCCGAGCAGGAGCAGTGCGAGGACGACGCCGCCGCCGCCGGGCCCGGCTCCGCTGCAGGGGCCGCCGACGGGGCCGCCGATGGCCTCCCGGGGCTGCGGGACGCCGCCGATGTTCCCGCCGACGTCGCGGCGGCCGCGGCCGCGACGGCGTCCGGCGGCAGGTTCTCCCACTTCCCGGCCGAGTTCAAGGACGCGTGCGCCCGGGTGTGTGCCGAGCCGGCGGACGCGGACCTCGCGTCGCTCGCGCCCTCGGACCTGGTCCTGCCGGGAGGGAGCGCGCGCACACGGGCACAGAGAGCCGTCGGCTTCCGGGAGAAGGAATTGGTGGAAAGTAGGCGAGGTGTGGGGGGGGAAGACGAGTTTCCAGAACATAGGGGAACATATGGGGAATCCTGGGATTTGTGTCTGTGTGTATGTGTGTGTGTGCGTGTGTCCCTGGGCCCCCTCAGTCTGGCGACGGCGGCGATTCTTCGACGACGGCGTGGCGGGGAGGCCAGCGCTGGCGAGGAGACCTTCGGCGGGTTTGCGGGGTTGGCGGGGAGGCCTAGAGGCCAGTGGGGCAGAGGAGTGGCGGCTCGGAGGCCTACACGCGGGTCGTTGACAGTAGGCAATTTTAATTTTATAAACTCCCAGATCCCAATCTGCGTTGGGCGCCTTCCTACTTCAAGGCTCGAGCGGTGTTCCCTCTTCCCTCCCCTTCAGGGGGCGCGCGGAAGCCAGATCCACTCCCAACGCCTTCCTTCTTCATGTTTCTCTTCACTTCTCTTCCGTCCGACGGGTATTGGTTGGCATCAGCACTGATATCGGCGGGAGCCTCCACCGAGGGAAGATGATCCCGATCTCGGTGATGGTGGTAATATTCGGGCTTCTGACGTGGCCGATGGATTACCACCAGCACGAGCCAACATCTAGGCTCATCTTCCCTCGGTGAGACGCCCTCCCGTGTCGGTGTTGGTGCCAACTTGCAGGCCTGCCTCCAAGCGGCGGGAGTGGGGAAGGGGCTGTTTGCGGTCACGTTCGTCCGTCGCCGCTTGTCCTGGCGTTCTCTCTGCCAGTTGCAGGGCTGCCGCGGCAGGGCCCCCGTGAAGCTGAACGGCGCGAGCATTCATGCCGGTTGTCCATTGGGCGAGCTGGAGCGAAGCCCAAAGTCTAAGCTCGCAAGACCCAGTTCGCGGATTTAGCGGACTCGATTGTCGGGCCGCGTCAGGGACACTTTCAGCAGCTACAGTTTACCGCGCGCTCTGGGCCCCTTTTCCATAAGCCTACTGGGACGTCGCTTTCTCGTTTCGATACTCGATGATGGACCACCATAGACAGGCGATGCTTGCCTACATGGAGGGATGGAGGGCAGGGGATGGACTCGGGTACATCCCAGACGCTGAAATAAGGACCGCTTTGGGTTCGGAAGGGGCTCGCTGTGCCTTAGGTCCTTCCGTGGCGGTTCCTCTAGCCCTCCTCCTGCACCCAGGCAATGTTGGCGCCAAACAAGGAGCTTCATTCCTTATTTAGCATTCCTTATTCAATCGCTTCGCTCATTTCGCCGGCCCTCGAGCGCTCTATGGGGCCTCTTTGAAGCCTCTTGGGGGCCTCTTTGGGGCCTCCTAGGGGCCTCTTGGGGGCCTCTTGGGGGTCTCTTGGGGCTCCTTGGCGGCGTCTTGGGGCCCCCTTGGGCCTTTTGGGGGGCTCTTGGGGGCCTCTTGGGGCGGGGTAGTCGAGTGCACCCCCCTCGGAGGCCACAGTCCTCGTGAGGGGTGTCGAAAAGAGGCCTTCACAACCATCTCTGAGTAGACCTTCCCGGGCTGCGCTCGGGGTACTTTTCGCCGGGGGACCCCCAGGGGCCGCGCCCCGAGGTCTTAGCACGCCTCTGGCCCGCTGGGCCTGCGAATTTCAGCAGCCTTTCTGTAGGGAGGGAAGCAGGAAGGCGGAGGAGGACCAGGGAAGGAAGGAAAGGAAAGGAAAGGAGGGAGGTAGGGAGGAGGAGGAGGAGGAGGAGGAGGAGGAGGAGGAGGAGGAGGAGGAGGAGGAGGAG
>CAUYUJ010019069.1:37500-52500 GCA_963575745.1 Prorocentrum cordatum
GGGACAAGATTTGTTGTTGGGCATTGTGCCCATGTTTTCCGTGCCCGTTTCGGGCGTCCAGAGCGGGCCACGGGGCCGTCAAGAGAAGGGCTCGGAGGCCTGGAGGTTGAAACCAACACCAGGATCGGCGGTGTGCCTTCACCGAGGCAAGATGCCCCCGATCTCGACAATGGTGGAAAAACATTCGGGTTCTCTAAGTAACCGAACTGTCACCACCCACAACAACATCTAGGATCACCTTACCCCTGTGGAGGAAACCTCCTGTGTTGGTGTTTGGTGCGAATCTCCAGGCCTCCAAAAGGCCCAGGATGAAGAGCTGATCCAAGGGAAGGTCCTGGGGTCCAGGGCCCGTTTCCCTTTGAACCTGGTTCCTGCATGCCAGAGGGTTTCCGAGGCGTGGATGTGCTTACCCATAACCATCCGCCTGGAAGATCGAGCTTCTGCGGCCTCGGTAGGCGGTGGGTATTGATACATGCTGGCCCAGGGGGGGGGGGCAAACATGTCCATACCCGCTAGCCGCCAAGCCCCCCGAGCCTCGATCCCCCAGGCTGTGGTCACGGATTCTTGGCGGCCCGCTGGATAGGGGAGGGGGGGGGGGGGCGACCAGGATAGGGGAGTTGGGGGGGAGGGGGGAGGGGAGAAGCAGTGGGAGCAGGACAGGGAGCGGGGGTCGAGGGTGAGGATCGGCGGGGCTCGGTGAAGTCAAGAGGATGATGACAATGATGATGATGATGATGATGATGATGATGATGATGATGATGATGATGATGATGATGATGAGGAGGAGGAGGAGGAGGAGGAGGAGGGGAGGAGGAGGAGGAGGATGAGGATGAGGGTGAGGATGAGGATGATGATGAGGATGATGATGAGGATGATGATGATGATGAGGATGATGATGAGGCTCGAGGAGGAGGAGGAGGAACAGATCCGAGGAGCACCTGCCAAGGAGGATCGAGGTTATTCGAGGAAGAGTTTGCGGAGGAGGGGGAGGAGCAAGGTGGCAGTATCATCATCGACAGCTTTGCCAGCAGCGACAGCGACAAGAGGAGGATCGAGGGTGATGATGATGATGATGATGATGATGATGATGATGATGATGATGATGATGATGATGATGATGATGATGATGATGATCATGATGATGATGATGATGATGATGATGATGATGAGGAGGAGGAGGAGGAGGAGGAGGAGGAGGAGGAGGAGGAGGAGGAGGGGGAGGACCAGTGCAAACCCGAGGCGCATCAACAGTATTGCAATAAACCCTCGCTCCAAAGTCCCTCTCCATAGGTCCCTACACGAAGTCATTTTCACTGCTGGAAGTCTCCGTTGGAAGATAACCGTCTGAGAGTCCTCAATCGTGCCGAAGCACAACTCCCTGGAAATAAACGCCGCGAGTCAAGACGATATTGCATCGTGCCAGAACGCCATTCTCGTGACTTCAACATCGCGAATCACCCGAACTGTTGCGCCCTGACTGG
Source organism: Prorocentrum cordatum (assembly GCA_963575745.1). Lineage (NCBI taxonomy): Eukaryota > Dinophyceae > Prorocentrales > Prorocentraceae > Prorocentrum > Prorocentrum cordatum. The sequence continues at coordinate 38,982 of CAUYUJ010019069.1, forward strand.
GTACACCTTCTTGGGCGCGCTCCTCCACCTCTTAAGCTCAGGGTCCCATCTAGCGCCTCTGGGAGCAGAGCAGATACCCCACTGGGGTACCCTTGAGCTTGTCGGGCGAGCTGGGGAGCCGAATTCCGAGCAGACCTCCGGGGGCCCTACATGATGGACCAGACTCGCAGTGATCGAAAACAGTGAAGCTAGATGCTGGCATAGCCAGGAGCGCTTCGAGAGGAGCGAATTTCGCAGGCCTAGAGATTGACACCAACACCAATATCGGCGGTGTGCATCCACCGAGGGAGGAAGATCCCGATCTCGGTGATGGTGGTAATATTCTGGCTTCCAAGGTGGCCGAAATATTGCCACCAACACCGAAATCGAGGACCGTCTTCCCCCTGTGGAGGCAGCCCCTTGTGTTGGTGTTGGTGCCCATTTCTAGGCCTCCAAGAATTGCCAGCTCGGAACGTGTCCTGGCTCCCAGAAAAAGGGGGGGCAGGGTGCTCGTGCCAACCTCAACCCTCAGCCGCAGCCATAGTGGCGAGCAACTCCAGATGCGCCCGAAATAGATCAAACAGATCTGCTTGGGAGCCGAAGCTCGAGACCTGTGGGCCGGCTTGAAAGCCGTGATGCCCCACGGAGTTTGCCAGGACCTAGGGCGGCCTCCGTCCCTCCACCGCGGAACAGGACACGTCTCACAAGGAGGTCCCCCCCCAGCCCTGCTATCCTCCCTGCCTTGATGCGCTCAGCCCACAATTGTACCGACACAGATCTAGGTTCATCTCCCCCAATTCGAACAATCAGGATGTCGATAGACGGGACAACGAGTTCGACGGAAGGCGTATACGTCTGTGGGGAAGTTGTCACTGCCTGTTGGATGTCTCCGTCACGACGCTGACCGCAATAATTATTGGAACCACGTCGGTCAGAGGACCCGGGACCTCGTTGGCTTCGAAGGGCCACTCCACCTCCGAGGGCAGAGGGTCAATAACGTCGCGATCTCCTACTTCAGATTCAGCCAGAACTCGCCTGCTCCACCCTGCGATGGACTGGACTGTGTCTGCAATATGCTTAGAGGACTTAGCAGGGGGGTAGTTTCGCTGGATCGCGAAGGCCTACTCGGGAAGGGGGCCGGGGAGGATAAACGAAGGGAACGCCGAGTAAGAGTATGACCTCCCCTGCCGAGTCAACTCCTGAATTTGTTAACATGATGAAGAGATAGTAGACAAAGCAAGGCATCCGCCAGGGCGAGACACGCCGCAGCAAAAGGCTCCGCGACGAACAAACTTGAGACATGCCTCGCACCGAGATCAGCATCAGAAACATGAATCGTACGTATGTGTGCATCCAGTGACCTGAGATTCTCGAAGGTGGCGTCACATCAATGACATCTGATTTGGTCATCAGCGGGAACAGGCGTCGGGACATCCTTCATTCTAGGCAAACTTGCTTCCGTAAGACAATCTGAGGACTCGATGCTCCCAAGCCCGCGCCTTCGCATCCCCTTCCAAACGGTCAACTCGCGCAGCTCGAGCCTCCTTGAGTGCCCTTCTCGAAGCAGGCGGGGACCGACACTTCCGACACCCAAGGCCAGGCTCTGAGTTAGGCGCTACTCCAGATTTCGTAATAAAGGGAGGGGGGTCTCATTTCGGGGGGGGGGTCTCTTCCAGGCTATCTTGGAGGGCGTGCGGGGGTCTGGGGACGATGTTTTGGACGGTTCTCCCACGGGGGAGGTCTGAAATGGCTTGTCTTGGAGGGTCCAGACCCCCTCCCTTTTATTACGAAATCTGGAGTACGTGCTCAGAGAATTCGAAATGGGAAGCACGGAGCAGCCAACCGACTCCAGACCAGAAGCCACTGCAGGGGAGCCCTGAATCTGGGGCGCTCTGGATCGAGCCGCGCGCCCGGCCGCGGCAACAACAAGAGCATCCAGAGAGGCTCAGGGAGAGGAGGAGGAGGAGGGGGAGGAGGAGGAGGAGGAGGAGGAGGAGGAGGAGGAGGAGGGGGAGGAAGGGGAGGAGGACGGGGAGGAGGAGGAGGAGGAGGAGGAGGAGGAGGAGAAGGAGGAGGAGGAGGACGATGACGATGACGACGACGACGACGACGACGACGACGACGACGACGACGACGACGACGACGACCAAGTCTCCATGCACCTCGTGAAACCGACCTGCCTCTGAAGCTCCAAACCCTGTCAGCAGCAGGCCCCGAGGCGGCTCCGTCGCATCGTGGAGGGTTCGGCCAGCAGGCCTCGGCCGAGCAGCTCGCGGGAGAGAGGAGGCCAGTGGACGCTCACCGGCTACCGACACTCTGGGTTTCTTGATCATCAGAGCGTGAATTACCTACCCCGCTTTCGCTTCCAGGCAAAACCAAGTCATGCCACGCGCCTCCTCGTCAAGCGGCATGACCAGTACAGGCCGTAGTTTGGCATCGCTTGGTATCTCTTGGAAGCGCGGGTGGTCCACAGCGGGGTAGGTCTGTTTGCCCCCTAGATAAGCGTAGGGGGGGTACCCTGCCGACGGGGGCCATCCTCGCCTTCGTCGTCGCGCCGCGGCGGGGGATCGGAGCGCCTTCGGCGCGCGGCGGCTGCCCGCGACGGGGGGTCGATGTGGGGCTGTCGGCGGGGGTGACGCCCTCCCCCCCGACGCTTATCAAGAAACTCGGCGTGCTGCTTTGTCGGTCGGGCCTCCTTTTTTCGAAACGCGGCATTCTCGTATGAAGTCGGCATCTTCGAGCGTCTTGCGACTGCAGCCTGGCCAGATCTCACGTAAGCAGCCAATGCCACGTACCCGAGGCATACATGGCAGCGTTGAACGGCAAGCTGTCGAGGAATATCAGCTTGGGCGCCATATCCTTGCCTGGAGGCTTCGATATGGCCTTGCGCAGCGTCTGTCGCGGTAGGTGGTCTCGGGCCCAGGGAAATTTCTGCCATCCAGGACGGACCCGAGATACAGAGAGGAACACTTACCCGAAATATAAGATCCTCCACAGAACAGGTCGATCAACAAAAACAACCGGCTCAGCACAAGAGAAGCGGTCCTCTTTGTGAGGTGGGACTGCAGAGACCCTCACATGCAAGACAATTTCCATCTTCCTAACTTTGATGTGAGGAACGGGGTCCGCTGGCGCAACAGGCATTGGGCACAATTCAGCAAACAAACAGGAAGCGACACCTTGAAGAGAGCACATGGAGAAACAATAACAATACCTGAATTGTCGACATACACCATACCAGGAAGATCCGCGAGCCTCGGAGGAGCATCTCTGGGAAACCACTCGGAGGCACGGGGAACTCTGAAAAACAACTCCTCTTTGGCAAGTTCCTCCGCAATACAGGGAGTAACCTCAGCAAAAGTAAAATCAAATAGCAGATTCGAATGGGGCATTTGGGCGCGTACTCTGATGTATAATGGCAGATGTGTCGGCCCTGGGTACCTGAAACCAGCCCATCTTGAACGTTTCTTGCACCGAAGCAACGTGATGCTCAGGGAGATCAAACCTCTTGAGCAAAGGCATCTGCTGCAACCGCTGCTGCAAGCGTGCGAGATAGTTGTCGGGGAGGCCCGCGGACTGCAACATATTACGCAGAAAAGCGGCAGACGTATCAGTAGGTAGACGGGTAAAACGCAGTAATAGCATCAACGGACATAATCGCAATCCTTAACTTCTTGATTGCCGCTATTTATTGCAACGCACGAGCTGATTCCATAGCCATCATAGCCATCGGTGGGCCTCTTCCTGGAGTGTAATCAAACAGATGCTGTCAAACTACACCTTGCAAAAGTGGCAGCATCTTAAGTCTGAGACACGAGTGATACTTCTTGCCTATATGGGAAGCTACCAGAGTGGAACGGATGGCGGATGCGGTATAAAGATCGCCCTCACCCTTGGGAATATGTGGAAGATCCCCCCTTTCACTGCGCCGGTTCCGAAAGTAGAAAAGAACGTTTGAAAGCCAGGGGGAAGTACAAGGGGGCGATGCTTTTGGCACAGGCTTTTACTAAGGCTCTATGGGGCCCGTCTGGTCCTGCAGCGGCTGCGCCCGCGTTGCGCGTGTGCTCTTTCGAAAGCAATGAGTGAAGGGGCAGCTTCGATCAAGAGGTCTCCTTCCAGCTCAGCAGAAGACCTGTCGTGGAAGAGGGTGGCAAACAATGCAGGCGAGACGGTGGCCCCGAGCTCCTGCGCAGCGAAGTGCTCAAAACAAAACTTGTGCTCGCGAGGAACAGGTGTGGTGGCAAAAGAACCAGCTGGAAGCTTAACTGACGGCTGCACGTTGTGCTGCTTGTGTCTTCCTCTTGAAGCTCCTGAGGCGCGAAGGGAGGCGAAGATACCCTGGCCGATGCGACAGATTTTCTCAGCAGCGTCCATGGCGACACGCCAATTTGCCCCAAGTACCATTGCCTTCAGAAGCCAAAGTTGGAATGGGGCCAACTTCGCAGCCAGCAACCTTGAGCGCCCGAGCAACTCACCCCACGAGGACGAGGCATTGCTGCTTGACACCAGGACAATTAGGAAGGAAGCTGCACACTGTCCGCATAGGCCTGGCGAGGAAGATATCCCTGATGCCTAGCGCGTCGACCACATCTCATAATAAGTGTGGCCCTGACTATAGCGAAAGCCTGCTGAGACAACCTTCCTATCTGCGCAGAGAGGTGCAAACAGTCCTCAGGTACGGGGGAAGACGGCAGTATATTGAGACAGTGAGCAACCCTTATCTCCCGAACTTTTTCCAGGCAAAAGAGAATCTACATGTTAACCCCATGCAGAACAACTGCACCCTGAACAGAGAAGAAACAGGGTCCAGATTCCATGCCCAAGACCAGCTAACCTTTCCCCAGCCCGCAAAAAGAATGCTTGCGCTCAACCTGTTGGACGCAATTCGAAGCTGCCGAATGAAGCGCCTAGCAAGGTGCAAGGCTGCAATCTGCTTGGCGGTAGCTGCCGGGTGACCCGACTTCTTAGTTGACGGGTCTACCTGGAAACATTGAACCATAGTTGTCTTGACAAAAGTTTTGATAAGCTCACAGTGCTTGGACGGGGGAACCTCCCACCCTGATCTAGGGCAGTCCTCCATGACATCTCCAAATGTCCTGAAGCCGCTAGGGGTCCTGAAGTTTTGCACGATCCAGGCGAGGTTCGTCGGTAAATATTCGTTGAAATCACCTGAGCGAGGAAACTGTCAGATCTGCATCTAACTGAACTAGCAGATAGCCTGGCCTCTTGGCAGCCAAGTCGACATATTCGTCGACGCATAGGTCAGCAACCGCATGCCTCAAAGCAAGGGGCGCAACGATACAATCCAGCCTGCAAGTTGGGAAGAAGCCTTGGGGGGGGGGAGTCCAAGCCTTAGCTTGAAGGGAGTCTCCGTCGAAAACCGATGGAGCGAAGCCAGAGGTGGAAACTAGAAACTTATGATAGCAAATGCCAGTATAGTTCTCCGTCTCGGAGCAAGAGGGTCACCGCGTCGGACCCACAGAGAGCAGCCATGTGTCGCGTGATCTTTCTTGGGATCATGCAGGACAAGGTAATCACCCATGTGAGCCCACCCTGCCCAAGGAATACGTGACTCGGCGGTACCTACCGAGAGTTGGGTGGCCAACATTCTGGGGCGTCCAGAAGCATAACAAAACATATCATTTGAGGGGCCCTTCTTCACCGCCTGCACAGAGAGAGCGTTAGCAAAACCAATCCTGCACTTGACTTGGCAATGGTCCGCCAGTCCTTGAGGAAGGTTGGCAGAAGCAAAAGGTAAATCGTGGTCCTGACCTAAGCTAAGTGCTTCGACCAAAGAGGTGGCCTGCAAGGGTTGCCTGGTGCATCTGTCGCCAAAATTCATTTGCCTTCATGGATTGTTCAAAACTGGCACCTTTCCTCGCAACCGAGGTTTTCCGAGCCACTCCCATTCGGCGACAAGGGGATCAGAAAACTATTCCTCCCCCTCCTCTCAACAGCAACAACGAGGGGAGGCAACCACACCCCAAATGGCAAGAGCCGCGAGGGATTTGACCAACTCATTGAGAAGGTTCTCGTCATGAAACCTGACATGGCAAAATGCGCACCGGGAAAGCCCGAGACGGGGGATTTGTCGAAGACCCTCCGGACCCATCAGTATACACGATAAGGCAAGGTTGTTCGCGAGACCTGTGAGGTCACCATGGAACATTCTGGAGGAAGAAGGCGGTGGAGATGAGACGACGTTGCTCGTGCGCTCACCGATCTTGAGTAAGCTGGATCTCCCAGGGAACCCTACATGCCTCCGCTAGGGCGCGCACGTTATGCCCCAGCGTGCGAAATAGATGCTGCCCACTTCCGCCCAAGCGATCCACCTCCTGAGCCGTGGGACTGGGCGGTGGCGTTGCCCCGGCAGCCCTGCGGGCTGGACGGGAGCTGCTTCCACCGAGCCGGCGGCCTCTCCGGACACTGTGTGGGGAGCGTGAAGCTCCGCCGCTCGTGGCATCTGACTGAGGCGCTCCAGGCCCACGAAATCTCCTCCTCCTCCTCCTCCTCCTCCTCCTCCTCCTCCTCCTCCTCCTCCGCCCTCTTCTCCTCCTCCTCCTCCTCCTCCTCCTCCTCCTCCTCCTCCTCCTCCTCCTCCCTATCGTGCGAAATAGATGCTGCCCACTTCCGCCCAAGCGATCCATCTCCTGAGCCGTGGGACTGGGCGGTGGCGTGACGCCTGCAGCCCTGCGGGCTGGACGGGAGCTGCTTCCGCCGAGCCGGCAGCCTCTCCGGACCTGCGTGGGGAGCGTGCAGCTCCGCCGCTCGCGGCATCCGACGGAGGCGCTCCAGGCCCACGAGGAACAGGAGGGGGAGGAGGAGGAGGAGGAGGAGGAGGAGGAGGAGGAGGAGGAGGAGGAGGAGGAGGAGGAGGAGGAGGAGGAGGAGGAGGAGGAGGGGGAGGGGGAGGAGGAGGAGGAGGAGGATTTTTCCAGGCGCTTGAGCGGCAGCTGTCCCCGCCGCTGCCGACACAGCAGCAGAAGCAGGCACCTGGGCGGCAGCTGTCCCCGCGGCCGCCGGCCCAGGTCGGCCCTGGTCGGGTAGCCGCAACTGGAGCTTCGTGGCGAGCACTGACACCTGCTAATTATCTGCTGTCTGAGAGTCGCAGCGTGGGCATTCATGCTGGACTGGTACGCCGTCAACGCCGATGTGATGGACGAGAGCTAATGCTGGAGCGCGGCAAAGTCGGGAACCGGCTGTGGCTGCAGGGGCACTGCATGCTGTCGCGCCGCAGCCGCCTGACACCTCGAGCTCTTGGAGGCGGTTCTCCTCGTGACTCTCCTCACATTGGTTGAGGGCGCTGGTGAAGGCCAACAGGAAATGGAACGTCTGCAGCGGGCTCTCCTGGATCCTCAAAACGCAGATCTGGACGTTCTTCCGCTATCCCATGGAGTGCATGAGGGTGCCTCTCCACCCATTCCTCCGTCGAGTTTCGCTTTTGTCTGAGATTCTCCAACTCCGCCTCCATTTTCCCGATTCAATTGACAAGATGGTTGAAACGCGCCTGAGGCCGAGTGGCCTGTCTGTCGTATTGCTCCTGCTTCGGGGGCGACACAGGTGAAGGGCCGTGAGGATTTCACTGAAGCAGTCTTTTTCGTCATCCGGACCGTCGTTGCTGACGACTTCCATGCGAATGGAAGCTGCCAGCGTATTGAGCTCATGCCGCCTCTTTGCAGTAGACTGCTTCCTTTCTGCGGTCGTAGCATCGTCTGCGAGGTCGCCAGGGTATCTGAGGTGCACCCGAGCAACACGAGGAAGGGGAGGCAAGATACCAAGGGGCTGATGTGACTCTTCCTCCGCTTCCTCGTCCTTTACGAATACACACTGTTCTTTTCTAATTCTTCGCAAGTTCTTTGATTTTTTGGGGGACAAGATCCTTTCATTTCTAATTGTTCTATCCTGGGCCTCTTCCTGGCCACTATGGGGCCAGGAACAATTAGAAACGAGCACAAGTAGAAATGAGCACGATTAGAAATGAACGACGTGCAGACTGTGGGGCTGGCAGCTCGCCTCGCGGCGCCACGCGGTCGTCGGGGCTGACCGGCGGCCTGCTCTCCCGTCGGCGCACCCTGGGGAACCCACGGATCCCTCACGAAGCTATCCGGGCTGCCCTTGCTCGAATCCTTGCCACCACGACGTGGCTTACGGTGGGCGGGGCCCAGGATGCTCCTTGCGCGCAGCAGAGCACGAAGGGCAGGTATAGCCTTTTGACGAGACTTGGCGCGGCACGTTCGGACAAAAATCCGATGTGCTCATCGACTGAGATGGGGCGATGTAAATGGAGCCGTCATGGAGCTTCTGGCAATCTGGCAGGGACTCCTGCATCTGACATTCTGTCACGTGCAGCTGCCACTCGGATCGACCGCCTGTCGTCTGCACGAATGTGTCGTTCGCGGCGGCATGTCGCCTGAGGACGTGTGGATCGTGGTTGGCCGCAGGGGCGGCCGGCACGCTAGGCTCTGAAAGGATGTAGAGTGTTGGGGAACGGCTGTGCAGTGATGTGAAGAGAAAAGCTTGCGCCCCGCCTCGTCAACCGCTCAGTGGGACCCAGACGGGAATCGGGGAATCACGGGCCAGAGCCTTAAGGATGAAGAAGGAGGAATGAGGAGGAGGTGGAGGAGGAGGAGGAGGAGGACGAGGAGGAGGAGGAGGAGGAGGAGGAGGGGAAGGAGGATGATGAGGAAGCGGAGAAGGAGGGGGGAAGGAAGGAGGATAGAGGACAAAGGCAGGACGACGAGGAGGAGGAGGAGGAGAAGGAGGGATGGAGGGGGACGGATGAACACGAGAATGTGGATGCGGATGATAATGATGATTATGATGCTGTTGATGATGATGATGATGGTGGTGCTGATGATGACGACGATCATGATGATGGTGGTGATGGTGGTGGTGATGATGATGGTGGTGAAGGTGCTTCTTATGCTGATGCTGATGATGATGATGGTGTCGATGATGATGATGACTATGTTGTTGTTCATGATGATTGTGGTTATGCGGGTGATGGCGATTATGCTGATGATAATGCTGCTGATGATGGCAATAACGACGAGAGTGATGATCATATTGCTGATGCTGATGATGCTTATGGTGGTGTGTGTGATGATGCTGATGGTGGTGAGATGATGTTGATGGTGCTGGTGATGGCAATTAGGATGCTGATAATAGTTATGTTGTGGATGGTGATTATGAGTAGGATGAAGTTGCTGATGATGATGTTGATGATGCTAAGGATTATGTTGACGCTGGTGCTGGTGCTGCCGATGGTGATGGTGATGATCATATTGACGACGATGGCGACGACGGCGATGCAGCTGATGATGATGGTGATGATGATGGCGGTGATGGTGATGATGATGATGGTGGTGGTAATGCTAGTGAGGATGATGATGCAGCTGTCGCTATTGTCGGTGATTAGTTTTGGGGAGCTGCTGATGTTGCTGATTCTGTGCTTGGTTGCTGTTGGTGGTGATGATGATGGTGGTGATGGTGATGTTGCTGATGGTGATGATGATGACGAAGATGATGATGCTGATGTTTATGATGCCAGCGATAAAGGTAGTGATGATGACGGTGGTGATGATGATGTCGATGATGGTGACGATTACGATGGTGGTGCCACGTACGACAATGATTATGATGATGCTGACGATGACGATGACCATGATGATGCTTATGATGATGAGGATAATGATGGTGATAATGACGATGGTGATGATGACGATGCTGTTGATGATGATGATGCTGATGATGATCATGTTGATGCTGATGATGACGATGGTGATGTTGATGGTGATGGTGGTGATGATGCTGATGACGACGGGGAACAGGAGGATGAGGATGATGATGAGGAGGAGAGTGGTGATGAGTATGATGACGAGGATTTTGGCGATTTGGGTGAACCTGATGACGACGCTGGGGGGAATGAGGGTGAGGGCGTTGACGATGTGCCTGATGCTTTGTTTTGACTGCGAAGGGCTGTGATGGCACCAGACTGACACCCAGGCGTTTGGTGCACGCGAAACATGTCCGTCAATGCTTGACGCATGGCGGCGCAGCACTGGCAACGTCGGCGTTCGACCTCATTGAGCTTCTGCGTTGTCCAGAGAGGGATGGGTGGGCCAAGGCAGAGGATTCGGATTTTGATCATGGTGACGGTGAGAAGGAGGAGCAGGCGGAGGAGGAAGAGGAATCTTTGGAGTAGGAGCAGCTTCTCTTCCTCGTTACCCGTTGTCCTCCCGCCCTTACCCCCTCCCCCCAACCCACTTCCCTTCTCGTCCCTCCTTGGGCCCGCACCCCTCCCCGTCCCCTCTCCCTCTGGCTTCCATTGGCTTCTGAAAGCGTCCATTGGCTTCCGAAAGCGCCTGGAACAGGCAACGAATCCCCTGATTGACGTACTGTGCCCCTCCGGAAGATGAGCACCATCGTGTGACTTCGTCGGAGACCACCCGAACGCTTCTGGGAGCTTCCGAGCATAACCGAAGAGAAAGATGGCACGGGCTCGGCAGGTGCACACATCCCAGAAGTGGTACCAGAAGCAAGACCAGGAGAGGACAACCTTCCTACAGTCCGACGCCTACCTGACGCTGAAGGAGACGGCGGATGCCATAGGCACCACTCCGCCCTTTCCCCACATAGTTAGATATAAATGGAGATGAGGAGAGAAAGAGAGAGAGAGAGGCAGAAAGAGGGAGAGAGAGAGAGAGAGACAACGAGTGCAAGCGAGAGAGAGAGAGAGAGAGCATGCCAGGTCGGATCTCATTCTCGACGAATCGGAGGGCTGATCTCCTGCCCACGGCGAAGGCCCTGCCCTCAGGGGGCGGAAGAAACACGAGGACGGCGTCTGCCAGCGGATGTGGACGGAATGAGAGGACGACGCCCCGGCCTGCCCTAAGTACACTTCTGGGGTTGTCACAAGGAGGAGTTGTTGGAATGGGATCCAGGAGGAGGAGAAGGCAGCAGCATGAGGAGGCAGAGGACGAGGAGGAGGAGGAGGAGGACGACGACGCAGGAGACGTGTCAACGCCAGCGTACGCGGGGCTTCGAGGCTATGCTTGGCCACAAGATGCAGTGGCAGGTGGCGGCAGCGGAGGAGCTGCAGGCGGAGAGGGGAGGAGAAGCATTGCAGCTCCAGCAGCAGGAGCAGGCGGCCGAGAGTGATGATAACGGTGTGCTGGGAGGAAGGGGGCAGAGGAGTCACGGCAGCACGAGCAGCGGGACGACAGGAGCAGGGCGAGATTGAGGAGGATGAGGATGACCAGTGCGAGGAACAGAAAGAGCAGGCGGAGGAGGAGGAGGAGGAGGATGAGGAGGAGGAGAGGAGGAAAGGAGGAGGAGGAGGAGGAGGGGGAGGAGGAGGAGGAGGAGGAGGAGGAGGAGGAGGAGGAGAGGAGGAGGAGGAGGAGGAGGAGGAGGGGGAGGAGGAGGAGGAGGAGGAGGAGGAGGAGGAGGAGGAGGAGTAGCAGCAGGAGGAGGAGGAGGAGGAGGACAGTCTCGAGCAGAAGCGGCAGTAGCCTTAGCAGGAGAAAGCAGCCGCTGAAGAGGAGGAGCAGGAAAGGGAAAGTGATGAGGCAGAGGTTGTGGTGACCGTCTCGTCCAAGGGCGCTCCAGGCCGCCACCTCCCATGACTTGCACCTCGCTGCGCTGATTCGCCACAGGGCGGTGCTTACCGAGCGCTCCTGGCCCTTGTCCCAGCTGACACTTGCTCATGCTCCATCTCTATCTCTCGTGCTCGTGCTGCTGGTCCTGCCCCTGCTCCTGCCCCTTGTCGTCGTCGTCGTCCTCCTCCTCCTCCTCCTGATTTGTCCTCGTCCTCTCCCGCTCCTCCTTCTCCTCATCGTGAGGATGATGAGGCGTGGAGGAGAGGGAGGGGGGCGACGAGAGGAAGCCGTCTCCCTGTTGCCCCCCCCAGCCGGAATCTCCCTCGCCTCGCCTCCTCCCTCTCAGTGGCCACTCTGGCCCAGGCTGCTCTGCAGTCGGGGGGGCCCTCCTCTGCCCTCGACGACGCCTTCGGCGACGGCGACGACGACGACGACGCAGACGGCTCGGTGCGGGCGGGACTGGCGGGCGGAGGGAATCCGGAGGTGGGCTCGGACGGCCCGCGTTCCCGACCTGGTGCCGCCGCCGAGGCAGGGGCCCCGCATGATAGGCCAATTTCCCGCCACCACTACCACATGTAGGACGGGGGAGAAATGGAGGGCTGGGAGGTCCTCTTCCTCCTCTTCCTCCTCCCTCTCCTACCTATGGTAGTGGTGGTGGAGCATCGGCCCATCACCGCACGGCGCACCGCGGCATGGCGCAAGGCTCGACGGCGGGTGGCCCGGTCGCGGGGGGCCACGTCAAGGGGGGGGCGAGGGGGGGGGCAGGGCTCCCGGGACCGCGGCACGGCGGAAGGCTCGACGGCGGGCGCGGCGCGGTCGCCGGGGGCCACGTCGGGAGTGGGACAGGCTCAGGCCCTAGGGGGGATAGGGGGCGGCTCGAGGGGTGGGCCCGCCGCGCAGTGGCGGGATGCCCTGAGGCCCCCAAGGCCTCTCAGGGCATGGGCTCTGCCCCCCTCTCGAGGCCTCCCCGCCGGCACGTGCGCGGGCTGCGCCGCCACGCGGCCCGCGCGGCCCAGCGCAGAGCGGGGGCAAGGCCAGGGGGATGGGCTCCAGAGGGGGGGGACGCATGGACCCCCCGGCCGCCCACTCCTCGCGGATGGGCGCCCGACAGCGCGCCCCGCCCAGGAGCTCGTCGCGGATGGGTGCCCGACAGCGCGCTCCGCCGAGGAGCGTGCGGGTGCGCTATCGGGGGCCTGTCGCCGATCCACCGGCGAAAGCATCATGGCGCCAGCATCTCAGAGAGGGTTTCGTTCGGAAAACGATGGGATGGGCCCGGGTTGTCCTGGAGAGTTTCGCCCGGAATTTCGACGCGAATTTCGTGCGGATCTTCGGGCCAGCAATGACAACTACGAAACGTCCACGTGAAATGCACTTTCCGTTTCTCGCTCGCCGGTTCGGGGTATTTCGCTGGCAGAAATCCGCGCGCGAGTTCGCTGCAGCACGTCTGCAAGCCCGGTGCAGTGGAAAGCACCGCCGATTCCAGGTCGATGACCCCCCCCCTGATCGGGTATAGCCAGGACCCGGGTTAAGGGGAGCCGGTTAGTGATTGGTCCCCGAAGCTCAAACTATGGATTGGAATCACTGAACCAGGTCTGAGGTAGCTGATGCTTGTCGGGTTACGGCAATTCCGGTTCGTGGAATGGGACGGGGGGGGCGCCCCCCCGTACACATCCCTAAACCAGGTCCCACTAAACCAGGTCCCGCCAACTCACCACCCACCAAACCACCCCAACCCAACCCGAAGGCTCAGATTTACCCTCGATTTCCAGTGGGGGGGGGTCCGGGAAACATAGAAAAAACACATGTGGAACCCTTACCCCCCCCAACCCGAAATTCGGGTCTTCGGGTTGGGTTGGGGTGGTCTGGTAGGTAGTCAAACGCCCCCCCCCTGAGCCGGCTGGCCGCGCAGGCGATCGTTCTCACGCCTTCGCGGCGGTCGT
>CAUYUJ010019069.1:57500-85000 GCA_963575745.1 Prorocentrum cordatum
CCACGCCACCCTCGGCAGATACAAACATGGTGGCCGACTTGCGAGATCGGTGGACATCGAGCTCTGACAAGACCCCTGATGGTGAACAAACGTCGTGTCCCCATCGTTCGTCTTCAAACTCCTCGTCGTCCCGCGGGCTCTAGGAAGCTGCCTGACTGCACTGGAGCCGACGAGAAGGATCACGCTGAGCGAGAGGATGAAAGAGGGGGGAGGATAGGGCGGAGAAGGAGGAGGAGGATTTGGAGATCGATGCAGAGAAGGATGGGGGAGCAGGACTGTTTATCGGGAGGAGGAACACAGGGAAGACGAGGGGGAGGAGAAGTAAGAGTAGGTGGAGGAGGAGGAGCAAGAGGAGGTGGAGGACGAGGTGGACGAGGAGGAGGAGGAGTATGACCAGTTGGGTCTCGCCAGCAGCGGGGTGTTTGATCCTCGCCGCCCCCTTTCTTCTCGGGGAGTTGCGACATGGCCCTGGTTAGCTCCAGGTGGACGCTACTTACGCTCCCAGGCCAGAGAGTGGCCCTTCCAACCCCCTCATCCCCTTCTCCCCCCGGGTCATTGTAGCCTGCTAGGTTCGAGCCCCGCGCCTGGCATCGAGGGCGCCTCGGGTTGGCTTCGTCCTGCGCCAGGGCGGGCCTCGTGCTCTCCTGGAGTCGCCCTTTGCCCCACTGCGGGGGGGGGGCCTATTCGGGACAGCGGTGCGCCTACCACTATCTTTTTTGCGCCCCCTCCCCCCATTTCTTGGCTTCGGCTGGCCGTGCACCCTCGGTGTTTCTGTGGCCAGCATGAGGGAGACGGAGGCAGAGACAGCGACGGAGAGCGGAGGAGCATGAGGAGAAAAAGGATACGCGGCAGGCCTAACTTGAGAGGGAAGGGGAGATGGAGGAAGAGAAGCAAGATTTCGCTCCCGCCCCCATTCACCTCCTTCTCCCTCGCCTCACTCTTCCTCCTACCCCTCCTCCTCGCCTCCCCATCAGGATCCCCGATCCCTCTCCGGCTCCCGTTCCCCCTGTTCCCCTACCAGCCACGGTCCTTGCGCTTTCTCCATGTTTTTCACGCCCCGCTCCAACTTCCCTTCTCCCCAACCCTTTCCCCTCCCGCGTCTCTCCCCCTCCTTCCACATGTCCCTCCCCATCCCGCCCATCGCCTCGAGTCCCTCTCATTCTCGTGCTAATTCGCATGCTCATGCTCACCATGCCCCTTATGCTAATCCTCCTCTCCCCCCTTCTTCACTCCTCCCCATCCTTCTGCGTACGTATCGTCTTCCTCATTCTACCCCGTACATGCCGTTCCCCGTCCCTCTTCGGCCTAAGATTCGTGCTTGCTTCCATCGTCATCGTTATTCCTCTTCGTCTTTGTCGATTGTTGATCCATCATCATACCCTTTTGCTCCGCCTCCCCTGCTTCATCTCCGTCTCCTCCTCCCTTGCGTCTGTGCCTTCAACGGCGCTGCTCCACCGTGCGCGTGATCTGTCCGCCCACGCGTCGCCCGACCTCCTTGCGCGCTGCGCGGCCCTAGCAGCCGACGAGCAGGGCAATTTCACGCGCTGGTCAGGGACCAATGCGCGGTGCGACCCGCGTTTTGGCGAGCAGGATTGGTGGCTGCCAGAAGGGTTTGTTGGACGAGGTCGGCTTCGCTAATCCTGAGGCCCTCCCAGCCCGACCCAAGGGCCCCCAGCTAGACCTCAGGCGCCCCAGCAGCCGTCGAAGTCACCCCTCTTGAACCAGTCCTCCCCGCCGTTCCCGATAAGAAGGGGTTCGACGCAATGGGCAGGGAAAATAGGTGGGAGGGGCAGCATGCCAGAAGTAGCGCGAAAGTGGCGAGCTTGCCTCTCCACAATAACTCGGTGTGACTGCTTCTCTCTGTCTTCTCCCCTGGTACACAGGATCGCCCAAGTAGGGTGGCCGATGTGGTTTTTGCTCATCTGAGCGTTCTCGGTAATTACATTGTGCTCTAGCTGCAGCGCTTTCCACGTTTAGCGGCTTAGAAAGGTCCTCCGTCCAACGGAGCCACACTCGCTGCGGCACTGCCCGCATTCTAGGATCAGAAGCTGCCCTTTCGGCTGAAGCGCTTGTCGCGCTTGAGACATGACATTGAGTTTCCGTCCAATGAAACGACGCTCCCGCCACAGCGTTGGCTGCATTGTTTGCATCAAGAAAAGGCTTTATTTCCCAGCACAGCTTACCTAATGCCACACGCATAGATTTGAATAGAGCTTCCGTCCCACAGAAAGACGCTCTCGCCTCCGCGCGGGTCGCACTACAGCATCAGCAAGGGAGGTGTTTCCCGCTTTAGCTTCTGCCACGTTTCAGAAACAATGCCTTTGTTGGACCCATGCCTTCTTCGGTATTCTCGACTCGGCGAACGGAAGGGACTCAGCTCCATGGTTCGGAAGGATCTGTCGGATATGGCGCCAGCGCACCAATATTGCCCGTCTCCCCTCGCCCTGTTTCCCCTCCCTCGGTCCGGAGGCCTCCAGGTGCCCTGAAGGGCTTCTGGAAGGGTCCGGGGGCCCCTGGAGGCCCACAAGAGACGAAAACATCAACCTCTACCGTCGAGGAGGAGCAGGAGGGCCCCACCCCTCCACCTCCACCTCCTTCTCTTCTCCTCCCCCTTCACCCTTATACGCAGCGTGGCGATATATCCATATCTATGGGCAATGTATAATATCTGTACATATAAACAAACACCTGCAGCATAACTGCCGACCCTAAGCACATGCAGGGACAAGGACAAATTTCCTTTCCCCTTTGCCTGCCCCCACCTCCCCCTATCCTGTCCCCGCCCTTCTCCCCCTCCCATCCTCCTCCCCCTGAACCGTAGCCCCGTCCCGCCTCCCACCTCCTTCCCCGCCCTCCCCACATGGGGAGGTGGCGGGCGGCGGCGGCAGTGAAGAGGAGGGGCCTCCCCACTGCCCGCTTCCCGCCTGCCACCTCCGCCCGCCGCCGCCGCGACGGGGGGCGTGCGGCGCCCGCCACAGGGGCGGGGCGGGTCCGAGGTGACGCCCGCGAGAGGCTGGGGTCCCGCGGCGAGCCGCCCGTGGCGCTGGTGTGCGTGAAGTCCAGGGAGCAGCTGAGGCTCCTCGCCGCCGCGGCCGTCGCCGCCGTGAGCGTCGCCGCCACCGCTGCGGTCGTCGCCGCCGCCGCCGCCGCCTTCGCCGCCGCCGCTGCCATCGCTGCCGTGCTCGTCGCCGCCGCGGTCACGCCACCGCCGTCCCTCGGCCTCCACCTTCGGCGCTCCCTTAGTCGATGGATGCGGCGCGCGCCGCTGCGGCCGCCGCCGCGGCGGCGCCTGCCGCGCGGAAGGTTGATGCCGAGGGGTCACATTCGCGGTCGTCGTTGTCGCCGCCGCCGTCGTGATCGTTGAGGGGAAGGGGGAAGAGGGGGAGAGGGTATGAAGCGAGGGGGGAAGGGCATCGGGATGCGAGTGGGGGCAGGAGGAGGGAGGGAAGCAGGAGGCACTGCTGCTTTGCTGAGCAGGGTGCCTCTCGCACAGCTCTAGGCCGAGGCGCCGGCCTCGTCCGCCTCACCCTCGCGGCGGGAAAGCTGTGGCCAACCGTCCACGGTTAGGTCCTCCCCACCCTCGTGGGGCACAGCGCTCGGATGGCACCTTGCCCTTGGTGCGAGGGTGGTGCGACCCCAGTCCGTCGCAGATCTCACCCGCCAGAGACCGGCCCAAGTCGTCTCAAAATCAGCGTCCTCCACGACTGGTCGCGCCTTCAGAACTCGTCTTTGAGGGCCTCTTCGCGGAAACAGCGTGACGACGGGTTCGGCCAGCGTCGCCTTCGACCGACGTCCCACCATCTTCATTCGGGCCAGACGAAAGGGGGGGATAGGGGAAAGGGGGGTTACGAAGTCTGATGCGTGCAGCTAGTTTCCGCCCCGCCGCCGGGCCCATTCCAAGACACGTGGGCGTCTCCCGGCTCGCAGCGCCAGGAGGCGCCAGGAAAACCAGCCACGTGCGCAAAGTCTCTGCCCTGCCCTTTGCTTGCTATCCTGCCTTTTTCGCCCCCCCAGGTGAGCGTTTTTTTATTCGGCGCTTCGACACAGGGCGGAAGAGCGGGAGGGGGGGGGGTCTGGCTCCAGCAGCAGTGCGTCTGATGGGGGAGAGAGACTCAACCTGCTCGACAAAGGGGCCCAAAAACAGCCAGGATCCACTCCAGGGGGGGTGAGGGGGGGGAGGACAAGCTAGGTGCGCTCGCGTCATATCTGACATCCTACCCCTCCCTCCCATCCCTTACCATGGCGTAGATCCCCTCTCTACTCGCACAGTCCGATGTCGAGCAGGGCAATGATCCCGAAAGGGTACGCGATGCATTGTAGAGCACGGCATGGCATGGCGTAGAAGAGCACCGCAAAGCGTAGTATGTCACAGCATGGCGTGGCGTGGCGTAGTGCAGAATTGCATCACAAAGCTTTGCAACGCAAAGCATGGCATCGCACAGCGGCCCCGAACATAACGTTGCATAGCATGGCGTTGAAGATCAGAGCGTAGCATGGCAGAGCACGACATGGCGCTTAAACACTGCATATCACAGCTTCAGCAGGGCATAGCATCGCGCAGCGAAACGCAACCTAGCATTGCATTGCATGCCGTGGCATGGCACGGGGAATGACGCCAGCGCTGCAGCGGGAGCACGATTCGGAACGAGCGGAAGCGCGGAAATGAGGCCAGCGCTGCAGCGGGAGCACGATTCGGAACGAGCGGAAGCACGGAAATGAGGCCAGCGCTGCAGCGGGAGCACGATTCGGAACGAGCGGGGCCCGAAAATGAGGCCGGCGCCTCAGCGAGAGCAGCATTTTGAAAACAAATGCAGGCGAAAACCCAACTCCGGGGAATCCTGTGTGAAAAAACAGTACGCGGGGGGGGGGGGGGGGCGAACACTCCCAACCCGTCATCAGGGGAAGGAGGAGAGTAGTATTCATATTGAGTAATTGTGGGGAGGAGGAGGAGGAAGAAGAAGGAGGAGAGGAGGAGGAGGAGGAGGAGGAGAAGGAGGTGGAGAAGGGGGGGGAGGAGGAGGAGGAGGGAGGAGGAGGAGGAGGGAGGAGGAGGAGGAGGGGGGGAGGGGGGTGGTGGGGGCCCGCACCGATCGGCAAAACAATGAATAACAACAGCGATCGCCAGAGTAAAGCCAGAGGGGGGGAGGGCGCCCACCGACCTCGCCGCGGCGCGCCCTGCCCTCCGCGCCACGCGCTGGGGGGCGGCGGGCCCCCCGGGCCCCCGCGGGCCAGCTCGTCGTACCGTCGGGCCGGGGTAATTCTAAGATCGAGGTCGGTTCGCGGAGGGTGCACTAATGTTCTTCGTGCTTGTTGGATGTTCTTGTGCTCCTCCTCCTCCTCCTCCTCCTCCTTGTCCTCCTCCTCTTCCTCCCCCTCCATCCTGGGGGTGGGCAACCTTGGATGTTCTGTTCGCTTTGGCACACGGAGTGTCTCGTGTTCCTGAAGGACGTTCGTCTGGCCTGGGTTTCGGCCGTAGCCCGCGTGCCCCGAAGGGAGAGAGGAGAGAAAGACCCGCCACCCCCGAGGTTCCCGCTGGGGACCCCCCCCCCAGCCTCCTCAGCCCCCAAGGGGTCGGATGGAGGCGTCGCCAAGGGCGGGGAGGGTGGCGGGCTTCGTGGCCCAGACGGCGCAGGAGCGGTTCCTGATGGCCTCTGCCTCCTGCTCGAATTCCGGACAAGGGGGGGCAGCGCCTCCGACTCGGGAGCCTGCGCGGCGTGCGGAGGCCTGGCCGCGCGACGACCCGCGGCGTCGTCAACGCCGACACGGTGAGCATGTCTCGACTGACACGGTGCCCTGCTTCGCCCCGAAGGTGACTGAGCACCTTCACGACCCGAGCGTCCCTACTCTGGAGGATGGGCGGCGTCACAGGGCACCATTGGTCCTCGTGTGACTTCGGCCTCCACCTGCCACGCATGTGCTTCAAGCGGCAATCCAAAACGGAAGCGGAATCGGTAACGTATCCCAGGTCTCGGCCTTTGGTGGCCTGCATGGCTTTCCGAGATGCCAGGATCTCCCCACGTCGCATCCTTTGCTTGGCTGGGCCCTGGGAGAAAACTTCCAAATGTGTTTTTCTTTAACGGCACGGGGCGAGTCTAGAGCGCGCGGGTGTAGCCCTGCAGCACAAGCAATCCAGGCCCACGAGGTGCGCCGAAGGTTCGGGTGTTTGGAGCATCCCCACCAGGCGCGTCGCTTCCTAGCCAGATCCTGCCGTCAAGGGGACGCGGCGCGAGAAGGCGCTTCGCGGGGCGACGCTGGGGAGGTCTAGTGTGGGGCCTGGGTGCAGGATGAGCTCGGCCGTTGCCTCCGTGAGGCGGGCCCATCCCGCTGAAATGGAGAACCCGGAGCCAGTAGCGCGGTCGAGTACCAATTCCCTCGGCCGCCTGCTCCTTGAGACGGGCGTCTTCGGCACAGCGTCGGAACGTCGACACGGGCTTGGTTCGTGCTGTCTTTGGAGTATCACAAATGGTCGTAAGATGCAGAGGAACCTACTCATGGTATCCAGGACAACAAGAACATGGGCACGTCTGGTGTGATAAAAAGTAGGCTTGGGCCGCATGCCGCGGTGTTGTGTCGCCGTCAGCAAGAACCCGAGCGCATCCAGCACGATGGCAGAAATCGCGCGGACATCATCGGCGGGTTTCGTCTCAGCTCCACCGACGTGCTCGCAGGCGCGCCGTCCCAGAGAACCCACGCGAGCGGAAGGCTGCGCTTCGGGAGCAGATGCGGTCAAGTCTCGTCGCAATGCTCGCGACACCGCTGGGTGGCCTTGGGACGATGAGCCACCGTCGACGAGATCCTTCAGAATCGAGAGGGGTATTGCCCACTCTTTGCTGAGCGCTCCTTCGAAGTTGACGGGCGCACTGGGCTGTTGGCCGAGTGCCCCCCTCCCTCGCGGCTTCATGCGCTGGCTTCAGCTTTGGAGGGCGGGGGCAAGTGCTTTGCTGCGCGACTTCGGCTTGGTCTCGTTAGTGCCGGGGAGACGCGTGGGGCCCGTCCGCTGTGGTGCTCCGCGGTCGTCCCCCAGAGGCCCGTCTGGAGCGTTTCGAGGACAAGGCCCGGACTGGTGTACCAATCGGGATCATTTGGCCAGGCCTCGTCAGGAGCAGAGCAGGCGCCGTCGTCGGGATGATGCCAGGCCCAAGGCCCCTCGGGAATCCCAGCCAGCAGAATGTCGAGCGCGAATGGCGCGAAGAGGTGGAGAGGGGGGACCAGGCGAAAGAGGAAGGATGCGCGGGCGGGGAGGACGGGGGAGGAGAGGGGCAGCGGAACGGAGGGGGGCGGGGCGGGGGGCATGGTGCGATCCTCGCCTGTCCTTGTCGTCGCCGCCGTCGCCATCGTCGTCCCTCCTCTTCTGGAGCTGCCCTTTTCCGCCACTCGCGGCATGGCCCTCTCGTGCTCTCAGTGACTGGGGTGGCGGGGTGGCAGGGGGGTGGGGGGGGGGCTGCTTCGCCCACACTTGTTGGAGGGGGACAGCCGCGGTTTCAGTGCAACTCGGCCGCGGAGGTCTGCGGAGGCCGCTTGAGGCCCGCAAAGGACCAACATCATCAAAGAGGAGGAGGCTCTTCTGGTTCCAGGCTGGGCGGGCTGGCACGGGCGACTCGGGCCCCTGACTCAGCTCGACAGTTTCCTGCGGGAGGCGCTCCACGCTTTTCGCCCTCGTCTTCGCTCAGGCGTCGCGCTGCACGCTGAGACACAGCGAGGGGCCATCCCACGAGAGCGAAGAGAGAAGATGGAAGAGGGATGAGAGAGGGGTGTACGTGCAAGCTAGCTGCGCTCGCGCCACATCTGATATCCGATCCATGCCTCCCATCCCTTCGGATTGCGCTGCTTATTGTCTGTATCTGCGGACGCGTATCATAGCCGACCTGGAACTCCGACACAGAGACCTCGTCGTGTTATGCGCAATCGGAATATGGGGAGCTGCGTACATAGGAAAACGAGGTGGTGGCTGAGCAGGAGGATCAGGAAGAAAATGTGGAAGGACGAAGATGAGGACGAACAGCAACAGCAGGAGCGGGATAAGCAGGAGGACGTGGGGAATGCGGAGGAGTGGCAATGAGGGGGCGACA
Source organism: Prorocentrum cordatum (assembly GCA_963575745.1). Taxonomy (NCBI): domain Eukaryota; class Dinophyceae; order Prorocentrales; family Prorocentraceae; genus Prorocentrum; species Prorocentrum cordatum. Next base: position 65,570 of record CAUYUJ010019069.1, read on the forward strand.
ACGATGAAACAAAACTCTGATCCAGAGAAGAAGCCCAGACTGGGGCGAGAGCGACATTTTGAACGACTGGAGCAAAGCACACACTTTTTTCGTCGGCGGCGGGGCAGAGTAAGAGCAACTGGGGCACCGAGAAGCAAGTTGGCCAGCGTGCAAGAGCGGGAAAGGGGCAGAGGGGGCGGCCGCGGAGGGGGGGGAATAACCGGCCACTCAGAGGTGGAAGAATTCTCACCTGACTGTGCTGGCGCGGCCAGCCCCGCCGGCGGGATCCATGGCAGCTGCCAGGCCGCGGCGCCGGGGCACCCACGGGCGATGACGGGGCCCTGTGTGGGTAAAGCAGGTACATTTTGCAGTGACGCTGCCGATGAAGTAGGCGAGGTACTTGGACGATAGAGGGCCGCAAGGCCGCCCAGGTGGGTGGCACGTGACAAGGCACGGCAAGTTCGCGAGCAGTCTAGTTTTGGACCGGAACCAGCAAAATGTTGGGCCCGTGGAGGGGACTGGGCGGCAAGACCAAGCCCAGGTGCCCAACCACGTGGGGAGGTTGCAAGCTGCGGCAGCCTCGCGAGCGCCATGGCGGCGCGCGGAGGGAGGGGGGGAAAGAGAACGGCGGGGGGGGAGGGAGAGAGGGCGAGGAAGAGGAGCGCCCCGCCTATAGGGAGATCCCCGCAGGCGGGGCGGCAGCGCCGGCGCCAGCGCCAGCAGGCGGTAGGCAAGCGGCCCGCGCACTGAGCTGCTGCGGACGTCTGCGCGCTGCCCCAAGTCGGCAGGCCAGGGTAGCTGATGCACGCCCAGAGCTGCCCAGCAGGGGGCAGCGGAGCGGACGTGCCTGCAACAAAACTGTGGCCAGGGCCGCGAGGCCGCGCGCTGCCGGGGCTGACAGTGCGGGCCAAGACTAGGGGCACCTAATCGGTGCGGATGCTGTTTTAGTGAGGCGGCCGGGGCCGAAGGCAGCCGCGCGCTGCCGGGGTGGACAGAAGGCGGCCAGGGCACCTAATCTGTCAAAACTGTGGCCGAGAGGCCGGGAGGCCGCACGCTGCCAGGGCGGACGGTGCGGTGCGGAAGCTGTTCAAGTGGAGCAGCCGAGGCCAAGGGAGCCGCGCGCTGCTGGGGTGGACGGCACACGGCCAGGGCACCTAATGGGTGCGGAAGCAGATGCGAAAGGAACCAATGAAGGGACAGGTGCCACGCGCCGCCACGGTGGTTTGGCGCGTGGCGTCCAGGGCCGTCGGGCGACCCAGAGAGCGATGAAGGGGGAAGCGCCGATGCGGCTGGGCGCCTCGCGTGGTCCTGATTGCACTGCGGGCTGGGCGAGGGCGGCGTGGGGGGGAACGTTGTCTGCGCCATGGCCCGGGGGTTCTGGGCTGAACTGTGGCGCCATCGCGTCAGGTTCCCGCCTGGAAGGGCTGCTATCTGGGGGACCAGCTAGGTGCCCCGGTCTGGCCTTGAAGCAGGGGTCTCAGATGCCTGGCAGGCCTGCCGTGTCGGGACGGCGCTGCCTCGACTGGTCGTTGTTGGGCCCGGTGGGGTCCGCGCGCCTCTTGCCTTTCCCGACCGTGTCGTGGCCCTTCTTTTTGCCGTTGCCTTTGTCTGGCTGCTGCTCGTTGCGCCGCAACTGGGGGTCCCAGACGGCGTTCCAGTCCACATGGACTCCCCGTGCTCTACAGACCCTGCGGATGTCGAAGTACTCATTATACAGCTGGTTCACCAGGTCATCGCAAAAGGCGTCATGCCCGTCCAGGTTGTAGGTTCCTGTGCCTGGGGTTCGGTTGTGCTTGGCATCGCAGAGACCGTTCCAACCTTCGACGAAGAAGGCCCCGCAGTCCTTCTGTAGCCTGTTGACGACCTCAGGCCAGGTCTCACGGGCGTTGGACCTCTAATTCCACGTTCTGTACCAGTTGATCATCCGCCAGGGCCGGATGTATAGCGAGTCCTGGGGGTCGTCATGGCGGGTATATCCAGGATTGGGCCGCGGGGCTCTGTGCCGATTGGGCGCTTCTGGGCCGGCGCGGTCTGGGCGCGCCGTAGATGAGGAGCTTCCTCCCCCCTGATCGCCAGCCCAGGGGTTGGCGTGTTCCGTCCTTGTTTGCTGGGATTGGCGGCTGTATCCTTGCTCGGCCGTCTTCGGTGTCTTGCGTACGCGCCCTTCAGCAGGTTCGGCTCATGCAGTCTGTTCTGCCACTGTGCTGCTGGTGCGGTGGTCGGTGAGGCTGGGCGCGCTAGCCTCCGCCTCACCTGTGGCCCTATCATCCGCGGCCTGTTCGTGCTGTGGAAGCTGGGTGACTGACTGTTGGGCATTCTCTGGGTCGGTATTGCTGGCCGCTGCCTGGGCGTGGTCGTTTGGGTGGGATTCCTTGCTGGGGTTTGCCTGCGTGTCCTGGCCTTTGGTCTCAGCGTCGGGTGAGTGATTAACCTCCGATGCTGCGCGTGAGGGCGACGGCGTGGCCGTGCCGTCTGCTTCGATTGGGCGGGGCACGTGGGCTGGGGAGTTGTCGGGCTTGGCCCCCAGCTCCGCGGCTGCTGCGCCTCCAGCTGCGCCGCTGGCCTCGTCCAGGGGAAGGTGTCGTCGGGGGCCTCTGGCTGGGGCGGAGCTGCGACGCTTGTCCTGGGGGCCGGCCTATCCTTACTTTGTTGTGAATTGACTCGGCGGCGGGATTCGTAGCGGCACTGGGCCTGCAGTGCTCCAGCAGTGGAGGCCTCAGGCTCTTGATCCCCCGCGAGGACAAGAAGCCTGTGAGGTGGTGCTGGTTGTACCTGTTCGGATCCTTGCCTAGGTCCTGAAATAGCTGGGGATGGCCAGTTTCCAGGCAGGAGGTCCATTGCTCGGCCAGGGTCCTTTCTGTTGTGCGTGCGTCCTTTCTGCCTGGTGAGGTAGACTACCAGCAAATGCGCAAGGGCGGCCCGTCTTCCCTCCCAGGGGCATCTGTTGGGCATTCCGTTGTCTGAGCTCGTTGGGCCGTAGATGCTGCTAAGGAAGCCTATGCAGTCGTCCTCCGTCCACGCACGGCGATCCCGTGGGGCGTCCTGGGATCCGTCCGGGTGCGGTCGCCGTCGCTGCAGCTCATCGGTCCGCTGCCGCCAGGCCTCCTCGACGTCGTCATGTAGCGCCCGGGCGTGTTGGACCATGGCGTGGGCGACGGTGTGGTCCTGCATTTCCTCTTTTTGGGATCCGGGTTGGCCGACACGCCGAGGGTGGCCACTTCTCGCGCGGCCAGGTTGGGACACGGAGGGGGCGGCAGGTCGGGGAGGTCGAAGGGGGACCCTTGCGGCGATGGTGAGGTCAGCCCAGGGGTGGGACACCGGCCTGGTCGTCCCGACCTGGGTCTCCGTCGCTTTCGCCCAGGCTGGGGGCTCCTGTCTGCGAGGGCGTCGGGCGTGGCTGGGTCTGACGTTCGTGGCCCGAGTCCGGCAGCGTGGCTGCGTCGCCACCCTCGGTCTGGCGGTGGGGTGCGGTCGGAGTCCTCTGAACGGCGATTGCTCTCTGTCTGTCTCCAGGCCCTCCCCTGCTCCTTCAGCTGGCGGGCGACGCGGCAGGTGGCTTGCCGCGTGATCGTGTGCCGCGGTCCCTGCGGTCGTGGTGATCGTCTCCTGACCTTCGTCTCTGCTCTCCCTGGGAGTTCGCTGGCTGGCTCATGCGGTCGGGTCCTCGCGAGGACGTTCGCTCCCGGTCCTGGGGCCGGCCCTCTCGGCCCTCGCGGGACGGACGGGGAGGTGGGTTGCTGTGCGCGCGGGGAGGGGCCCCTCCTGAGCCGACAGCGCGGTTGGGGTCAGGGTGCTTGGCGCGGCCCTGGCTTCGCCACGCTGACTGCATGGCGATGTGCGCTCTTTCGGCTTTCCGAGGTGGCTGGCCTCTGCTGGTTTGGGCTGGGTCACTGGCCTGGGTCTCCTTGAAGGCTCCAAGAGGGTCTGCGAGCGCCTCGTTCATCCTATCCTGGCCCTTTGCATCTGCGAGCTGGGTGATGCCCCGCGCTGGCGTGGGAGGCTTCCCCAGCAACGGGTTCCGGGCGGGGAGAGGAGGCGGCGGGGGCCGTGGCCTTTTGGACGGGGAATCTGGGTGCACCTTGGCGCCGTCCCTGGTTAGAATCTGCACCGCGTCTGTCGGTCGCGTGTTCCAGAGGTCAACCTGGCAGCGCTCGCAGAATCAGGTGGCGTTTCATTGCATGGCCAGGAGGGTGCTAACCCAGTCGCTGAACGGTTGCAGGCCCTGGATAGGAGATGCTGGGTTGGGCGCGCCGGGGCGGAAGATGAACATGCCCAGTGGCCATTGCCCGCACTTCCACTCATGTAGTGGGGCGGTATCAGGGCATCGGTCGCATCTGCTTTTCCACCCTTGTGTCGCCGCCTTTCCACCGAACCTGTCGTCTTTGGTGCGCTGGGCCGGTATGGTGGTACATGCCTTGCTCGGGTCGTTGAGTCCCTCCTGGGGCAACAGGAGCTGCCAGAGGTGTTTGGGCGTCGGGGAGAGCGATCTGGGGTGCCGCTGGCAGCTGTTTCAGTCCCAGGGGCCTGGGTGCGCCTGACTGCTGCTGGTCTAGGTCACGCTGGAAGCTGGCAACGTTCTCGCCCTGTGGGATTGTAGCCTCTTGAGCGGCCCTCCAGCAGGGGGTGCAGATCCACCGGCAGTCGACTCCCTGCTTGTAGGCGTCCATGCGGCTGGCTGCTGGGGTCTTGCGGACCTCTGCGTTGACCCAGGCACCGCCCTCGGGCCCTTATGGATCGTAAGGACCCCTGGAGCAGTCGCGGGGATGAGCGCCCCCCCTGGAACTGGAAGGGCCCCTATGGGGGATGGTTGGTGTAGCTCGCGCCTGCTGCTGGTCTTCTCGCTCCCTATGTATAGGGTCTTGGTCGGGTCGGCGAGGCGAGAAGGAGTCCGACGTCAGAGCCAGTCAGGTCTTGAGAGAGTGCGCACACGGCACACTCGTGCACGCCTAGGGCAGACAGGTCGGCCGTGGCGTGATGGTGAGCTGATCGAAGACCGCCAGCGTGCCCGTCAGGGGGAAGTCAAGTGTTAGCAGGTCGTTCCAGGTGCTTGTGCCGCGATGCTCTTTGGCGGCGTGGTGGTGGTGGTGGGCAACTGTGACCAGGCGAGAGAGGAGGCTCTGAAGGCCTCAATGTGCCCGTGGAGCCTTCGAAAGCCCTGCCCAGTGATGCCGTGTGCGAGACCGAAGCTGTCTCTCACTGATAGTCGCGCCTTATTGGAGGGTTCGCACAGGCCTACTGTAGGGCTGCTTCTAGGACGTCGATGATGTGGCCAGGGTTTGCGTAGGGCGCCATCAGGGGCCTAGGCTCTCGGATAAGCAGTAGCATGAGGGTCAGCACGCTGTTGGCCAACGTTTTGCTGAGCGGCGCATTGTCTGCAGGCGCGGCCATCAGGGGGCTGCGTCAGGGCGCGTAGGTGTTCGAAGGTTTGTCGGCTTTGGTGTCGGCTACACTCACAGGTGGCACTGCTCGAGGCTGCTGGCGGCTGTCTAGGGGCCCCAGGCGGCACGTGGGAAGCCGCCCTCTGATTCCAGCGGCTGCGCGTGTTGAGTCGCTTCGGCATTTGGAGGAGTCTGTCTTCAGGGTTATGCCTGTCCTGATTGCTGCTTGGCTGCAGGCCTGCGAGCTGCAGAAGGCATGTCCAGGTGGCTGCATATACGGTATACGTAGTTTGTCGGGTCCAGGCTTAGCTCTGGATCGTAGAGGAAGCCGTCATGGCTGACCAGCTTTCAGTAATGTTCGCACATGTTGACAGAAGCGTCTCCTGGGCCGTACAGGTGAGGGTAGAGGCTGTGAGCGTAGTAAAGGACTGGGACCAGCGCTGGGTCCATCAGCAGGGCGGTACCCGTGGCTTGGAGTTCCATTGCCAGCCATCGAACCCCATGGCGCGCTGCTCTCGTACCTCAAGCGTCCTCTTTCTTCTTGGGCCTGTCTGGCGCGCTCCGCCTCGATCCGTGCCAGCTCTTCTTAGGAGGGGTCTGGGGAGTCTCCTCCGATTGGGCCCTGTTGCCGCCATGCAAGACTAAAGCCTTGGGTCTCTTGGAGTTTATGTCTGGTGCCGGGGCCGTCGCGGAACCCGGTCCATAGGTCGGCCCTGGTCGCCCAGTCCGCCAGTAGGTTAATGTGGGACTCTGTGGCGGTGCTGTGCATGAGACTGGTCATGAGCACCACGATTTCCTCTTGCGCGCGGGTGAAGGCGACGTTGATTCTGCGCGGGTCGTGCATGAAGCCCCACTGGCCGTACCCGTTGGCTCCGGTGGTGCAAAGGATAACTAGGTTGGCCTCGTCACCTTGGCTGCTGTCGACTCTAGCGATGCTGATGAGCGCCTTACTGAACAGCTGCGGCACCGTTCTTCCAGGCCTTGGAACATGAGCTGGAGTCCATTGAGTACGCTTGGTGGCCGGCGAAAAACGGGTCCACTAGGTGCCCCTTGACCGTTCCAGGCCCTTTCCCAGGTCGGGGGGAACTGGGGGGCGTAGTGCCGCGCGATGCGGGTGGTGTCCTTCCCATTGGGTCCACCCTTCCCTTTCGACCTGCCATTGTCCTGCTGGTAGGATTGCATGAAGGTATGTGCGTCGACCTGGCTGGACCTTGCATCCGCAGGCGACCTGGATCACAACAAAGCACACGCACACACTGAGCCAAGCATCTGGATGGACGCGTGGGCAGAAGAGTGCGCGATTGGCAGCTCTTCGTGAAAACCAATGAGTGCGTTGCAGAAGGACTGCGTGCACACAGAGACTCGATTGTGAAGCATGGAAGATTCAAGAAGAACTGGAGGAGGAGGCGGAGGAGGGAGGAGGAGGAGGAAGAAAACAGCGACGTGGGAGACGAGGACAGGAGAGGGGAAGCTTCAGGTGTGCTGCGTCAGCTAGTACACTTGGGAAGCCCACTGCTGTTTGGGCCGGCCGTGTCGCTGGTTCAATGTTTGGGGTCACCGTCCAGATTACATAAACATTGACGCACTAATGATGAAGGTCCACTGGAGGCGATTCGGGTATATAACTTCCGTTGTCTTTCGAGTAAAACTTGAGATTGTGGTTCGGCGCCAGCTCTTCCAGAACTTCATGAATTTCACACTCGAGAACAGAAATAACGCAGAATGCCCAGAATGCGGCGCAGGCAGCGGCAATGGAACGCGTCGAGCCTTGATTGGTCGGCCCCAACAACCACATGGAGTCGAGCGAATACAAGAGCTGACGCCAAACCACTGCGTCATACACATTGAACTTGCGTTTCCATCCAACAGCGGCGTGCAACCAAATGTCTGCCACTTTATTTCAAATGCCACGCGCTTCCCCCAATCGGCGGTTGATATTTGTTGTTGCTTTACCATCGCAAGAAAGCGTCCCACCTAAATGAATGGTTTACCAGACAGCTTTGATAGGCCACCATCAGGCCGAACATCGACGGCAGTAGTTGAAGTCGGCATGTGTATAATGTTTTGTCCCAATTCAGCTCGAGACCATATGTCCGGCCTTCTTCAACATTTGTGTTAAGCATATATTGCAAGTTCGTTTTGCTTTGCGAGGCCAACCGTGTGTTATCTGCATATAGGATGTCGCGCGCCACCACATAGGCGAGCTCGGCCTCGAAGGTGATCGACCCAAAGGGATCGTGCAACATGACCGTCTGTGCTGCAATCAATAAGTACGGGGAGGGTGGGCATCCTTGCGCGATGCCTGCCAATTGCCGTCTTTCGTGCGATTTTTCTGGTGTGGTCTACAATCGTGAAGTAGCGCACGGAGTAGGTAGTTTCGACCATGACGACAACGTCCTGGGGAAGCCCAAACAGTCGTAAAGCGTCGCGCATACTTGTTGGTTTGAGTCTGTCGAACGCCCCAGTCCAATTCAACATACTTGTTGCTGTAGGCTGCGTCAATCGTGCGCCCGACGAGCATGAGGGCGTCGGCCGTCCCACGCCCAGGGCGGCACCCAATTTGCGATCCTCCCATTCGGGACTCAGCACTACCGTGAGTCAGACGTTGGTGGATCAAGGAGGTCAGAAGCTTGTACCCAGCTTGACGTAAAATCATTGGCTTGCAGTCTTCTGGCACCTTGCTGTTCCTAAGCTTGCGCGCTCCAAGATTCGGGCATTGATGTTTTGTCTCAGCATTTCTGGTATAGACGAAGCTATCCCAGAAATCTGGTCGGACCCTCTCTTCTCCCCCCTCCTCGTCGTCGTCCCTCCCCCTCCTCCTTGCTCCTCCCTCCTCCTCCGTCCTCCTCCTCCTCCTCCGCCTCCTCCTCCGCCTCCTCCCCCTCCTCCTCCTCCATCTCCTCCTCCTGCTTTCACAAACATCCTGGTCGGACCCTAAGTTATCCAAGCATCCGGTGTTCTCCCATCTGGTTCTGGAACTCTGCCACGGCGTAGCCGGCGCAGCGTTCCGAGAAGTGCTTTCGTGCTGAACGGTCGGATAGTCACGGAGGAGGAGGAGGAGGAGGAGGAGGAGGAGGAGGAGGAGCGGATCTCCCAGGGGGCTCGCGGTTCTGGGATAGTCTATGGGAATCGTAGTTGCCACTGTACGCCTTGGAGGTACGTAGTCGGCTAAAACATCTGCTCGAGCAGCTGTGTCTGCCAGCGTCCAATCTGGGTGTTGCACGGCCGAGTGCTTGATGCTCTGAGGTTTTCAGAGATGTCGTACTGCTTCCCAACCTCCCCTTTGGATTATTTCTAGCTGCGCGTGCATCCCTCTTTGCTCGATAAAATCAAGCGTGCGCCGGCTTGTCCACGCCTGTTTTGGTGCCGTCTCCCGCGCAGGCAATTTTTCAGAAGCCTTTTCGAAGCCAGATCGGACCCAGATGCTCACATCGTCTGTAGAATCCGTCTCATTGCCAATTGAAGTGCCGACGGTTCCTACAAGTACTGCTGCCAATCGCTTTCTGATGTGAGGATCTTTCAGACACGCCTTGTCCGTATATTTCAATTTTGGAATGTCTTGGCGTTTTAAAGAAAGATCCGAGTTGAGTTGGGAACGTTTAATGGGCTCGTCCAGGTGTCTCGCAAGGTATGCAATGCAGTGCGATGGCAGAGCACGCGGTACAAGTGAGAGAACTTGCTACCAGGTATACCATCGTCTGTCGGATCGACGCCCATTTATTTGTATGAAACGTTCATGATGTGCCGGTGGTCGGGGTATGTGTTTGCCACCAACAAAGCACACGACGTACATAATTCCACTAATAGGTGCCTATTGGAAGTGCCGGTGTGCACCACGTTCTCCGGAATATCCGCATTAGAAAACGTGAGTGCCAACGATGTTTTGATTTCCGGCTACGACTCGTACGAGTCCAGCGTTCATGTCTCCCATGATGTACGTCGTGTTGTTCGTAGTGGTTGCTCGGATACGCGCCTGCAGATCCATGTAGAAAGAGTTCCGCTCCTCATATGGACGGCCATTGTGCGGGGCACACGTAGAAAGCAACGTCAACATACCATATCTAACTTTTATTTCAGTATGCCACTCTGGAAGAGCACGCTCTCAAGGCCACAATCCAACACCAGAGTGTGATTGGACGTCTGCGTCCAGCTCGCCTGATAGGAAATCGTGTAGCCATTTCGGTCGTAGTATTCTGCAGCATTATACATGAACTTCCCATGTCGCATGCGCATGGTGACGATAACTTCGTCGATCTTGATCATGGAATCGCCACGTCAAGCTTCGATGCTCCACGGGGCAGCAAGGCAGACAGGCAGACCGAGGTCTACCCCAGGAAGAGTTGGAAGAGGAGGACGGATCAAGGAGCCCTGCGTCACTCTGTTCATCGGGAAGGCGGGGACGAGAAGTTAGACTAAGGCGTGGAACGGCGCTACCGAGTAAGAAAGGTGACACGACCGCTCGCCGCTGTACGACGGTATCGTTGCCCAAGTTCGTGGCAGATGTAGTGGTAGCTTTGCGCACAGTGGCGATAAAGGCATGTGCAAATATCGTCTGGTCCGGCTCTGGGAGCTGGCAGTGTTCCTTACTTACTTTTAAAGCCTCCTTTTGCTGCGCTCTTCATGCCCTCGAAGGCCCGCTCCGACAGTATGGTGTTTTTCGCAATGAGTTCGGTCAGCATTGAATGTGTTTGAAGTTATTCCGGCATGTGCCATTCTAAAACAAGATGCGGCCTGTTCACATCCACGGAGAGAGCAGTCACGCCACCCACGGACACCAGAAAAGGAAACTCTTTGGTTGCAATTTGTATATCGTGTATTTAGTGTTCAGCTCGTTACTGAGAATGCGGTTTAGACTAAGACCAAAACATACGTTCCGAGCCGCGCGGAAGGAAGGCGGCCTATCTACTGAAACCCATATTGTTGTCCTCCGCGGTCGTAGCTCGCACCCCGCAACAAGCCAACCGCCAAGTCTCGATCGGTTTCGCTGGCGAATACTGTGAAGAGGATGTCCAGGAGATCACCCTTGGAAAATCTCCATATACACCTATATATATATATATATAAATATCCACAGCCGTAGGCGCCGACAACGAGGAAAGTGTATCTTGGATCCACGATGGGGCTGCGGACATAGAGTCGAAACCAACAGATTTCCCAATTGCTGCAATCAGGTCCCGATTTGCCTGCCCTGAATTGTTTGGTTGTTTCTCTTGCTTAAGTTTGCTTGTCACCTTCAGCTCCGATACCTGGGCCTCCAACGTCTTGACTTGGTCCCATATGTCCGAGTCGTCGCTCCAGGGGGCGGCCGTGGCGCCGGTTTGCTCGGTGGTCTGAGTCTCGAGGTTGGTGAGGCGGATGGCGATGTCTTCGATATTATCCTCCACCTCCTCGGTCCTTGTGTCGATGGTGTTGCGGAAGAGAAGATGAAAAAACTGCGGCCCACGCTGCAGCAGGAACACAACTTGGAACCACCGAGAACAATCGGATGGAAAGGAAACGTGAGAAAGACCACCTTCGCCAACTTCTGCGTGTGCAAAGCAGCACATGGGGAGAATCGGCCATCTTCCATACGGCGCCAGGTGAGAGATGACATTAGTATTCGTAATGTGTAAACAGGTGAAACAGCGATGGGGAGGGAAGAGGAAGTAGGAAGAGCATCAGGAGGATAGGATTGTATCAGCTATCACCGTCGCCGTCACCATCTTCCCCTTCGCAGCCACATTGGCTCCAAGATCCCTGTCTGGGCCACACTGCTTACATACAGTACTTGCGCAGCTGTGGAGGCCCTCATCCTCTCGCAAGCCCCCCACCTACCTTTGCCCTCGCCCTCGCTCGCCCCTCCCCCATGCCACTCCCCCTTCTCCCCCCCCCTGAGTTCCGCCTCCTGCTGGGGGTCGCGCTGGGAGATTCACTGCTCAAGATACGAACTTGGCATTGCCAAGGGCGGGGTGCAAGGGCCATTCCCAGGCGTGTGTCTTCAACCCGCACCGTTTTTCACAGCCTTTGAGCCCGAGGAACGGTCGGTCCCTGGACGCCGAAAATGGGGAAACAGCCTTTGCCTTGATCATTTTAAGACGCTGGAGCTGTTGGAACCTCCCGCCCCCGCTATCCGTACCGTGCTTCCCTGTGTCCACGGAGGGCTAGAAGGTGACGATTTGGTTGTCCGCCTCTCCTCCCCTCGAGCATCGATCTTCGATCCTCGAAGGCCTCCCCGCTGATCCATCTTCGAACGGGTACAGCCGGGGCCCTGCAGAAGGAACCCTTTTCGTTGGGGAGGGGCTCGGTGTTCCTTGGTTGTTTCACAGCTTGCCTCAGGCTTTCCTTATGTTTTCGACAGGAAATCGAAGGTTAACTTCTGGAAACTAGGGGCCTCGTTCCTTATTTAGGGTTCCTTAGGTCAACGCCCCGACTGTATGGGGGGAGGAGGATGAGGAGGGAGGGCGGCGGGATGCCGAGGGAGCAGGGGCGGCGCAGGAGGAGGAGGAGGAGGAGGTGGAGCAGGAGGAGCAAGGGGGGACAGAGGAGGAGGGACGGGAGGAGGGACGAGGGGGAGGAGGAGGGCGGGGGCGGAGGCGGAGGCGGAGGTTGAGGCTGAGGAGGAGGAGAGGGGGATGAGGAGGAGCACGACGACGACGAGGAGGACAAAGGGAAGGAGGAGGAGGAGGATGAAGAGGGGGATGGGAAGAGGAAAGGGGAAGACGAGGAGGAATGGGAGCAGGAGATGCAGGAGGAGCAGGAGGAGGAGATTCGAACGCCTCCTCCTCCTGCTTCATCTCCTCTTCTCCTAGATCCTCGAACCTCCACCCCTCTCCATGACCCTCGATCCTCGAAACTCGCCCCATGCAGTGGAGGGCTGGGAGCCTCCACTCAGGGGAGGGCCAGTTGAGACACCAGCGGCTCTCCTTCTTCTCCTCCCTCCTCCTCCTCCTCCTTCTCCTCCTCCTCCTCCTGCTCCTCATGCTCATCCTCTTCCTCCTGCCCCTCCTTCTCCTCCTCCTCCTCCTCCTCCTGCTCCTCTTGGCCCTCCTCTTCCTCCTGCTCCTCCTCCTGCTGCTCCTCCTCCTCCTCCTCACATCCCTCCTCCCTCCTCCCTCATCACCCTCGTTTCTCCAGAGGGCCGCCGGCGTCTCAGCTGCCCCCCCCCTGCCCCAAGTCCACCGAAGCTCCCAGAGATCAGCGCCATGCACACCCGCCTTGCGGCCGCGGCGGCTGCGGGCTGCCTCGGCAGCGCGACGGGCCTCGCCGTCTCGGCCGCCCAGGCGGGCGACGACGACGACGACGACGACGACGACGACGACGACGACGACGACGACGACGACGACGGCGGCGGCGGCGGCGGCGGCGGCGGCTGCGGGGCGGCGGCGGCGGCGACGATGGCGACCACCACCACCACCATCACCACGACAACAATGACGATGACCCCTGGAGGCCTTCGGAGGCCTTCCATGGTCTTTGCCCAAGATCTTCGGCCTTCCTCATCCCTCCTGCTCTCTCCTCGTCCCCTCCTCCCTCCTCCCTTCCTCACCCTCCTCTCCTCGTATCCTCTTCCCCTCCTGCTACTTCTCCTCCTGCTCTTACTCCACCTCCTCCTTCTCCTCCTTTCTCCATCCTCCTCCATCCTCCTCCATCCTCTTCCATCCTCCTCCCTCATCTGGTGATGGCGACGGCGACGACGATGACCCACAGAAGCCTCTAGAAGCCCAAACGGGTTTAATTATTTCAAAATATTTGACCTTTGTCCTTCCTCCCCCTCGTCCTCCTTCTTCCTCTCCCTCTTCCTGCTGCCTCCTCTTCCCTCCTGCCCCCTCATTCTATCCCCATGCTCCTCCTCATCCTCCTCATTATCCCTCCTCCTCTTTCTTCTTCTCCCTCCTCCGACGGTTGCGACGGCGAGCACGGAGACCCCCGGAGGTCTCTGGAGGCACCGATCTGTGAAGACACGCTCAGAGGATGTGACCCTCCCCCCCTGTCTTCCACCTTTCCTCCCCCAAGCCGTAAGTCGGGCCTGCCCCTTATGTAGGAGGCATATCCAAAAAAGTAGCCCCCCAAAAATAGTCTGGGGATGCTTTGTTGACCATTTGTTGCTATGTCTGGGTATTCATGGGTGTATTAAAAAAAAATGTTCGTTCAAAATCCGCCTGTAGGGGGACGGGCCCGACCTAGCCCGAGCCCCCGGCGACACGAGGCCAGCCGAGGCGGCGCCTCCCCGCCGCGCCCCGCCCGCTGCCGCCCGCCGCTGGCGCCGACAAGCCCTGACAGCGACTAAGATCAGGAGGGAAAAAGCACACAGACACAAATAATCGTCGATTCCCCCAAGAATATGGGAAAATCTGGGAAGTGGGGGGGAAGACAAAAAACCAGAAAATATGGGAAACATGGGGAATCCTGTTATTTGTGGGTATTCATTTGTGTGTCCTAGGGCCCCTTCAAATGAGTGGCGCTGTTCCGCATCTGCGCCTTGGCATCGCTCGGACGTGTGCCTTTTTTTGCGGCGAGGACCATCGAGGAGCATCCTGGATCATCGAGCGGCGCTGTTCCGCACCTGTGCGCCTTGGCATCGCTCGGACGCGTGCCTTCTTTTCTCGGCGAGGACCCTGGAGGAGCATCCTGGATCACCGAGCAAACAAAAACACGCACGAAGCCGACAAATGCACAGGCCACATTGGAAGCGACTATAAGTGGTGTTGTTCCGCGTGTGTGCCTTGGCATTACTCGGACGTGTGCCTTTTTTCTTTCGGCGAGGAGCATCGAGGAGCATCCAGGATCATTTGGCGAAAAAAACCACGCAGGAAACCGAAACATGCACAGGGAATGGACGTCCGAGCGATGGCATGCGTGTGCGCGTTTCGGGATACGGTCCCGCTTGATCGTTTGGCGAAAAAACCATGCAGGAAACCGACAAATGCACAGGGAATCGACGTCCGAGCGATGGCAAGCGTGTGCGCGTTTCAGGACACGGCCCCGCTTACGATGGAGAAACCTCCCCAACCGAAAAGCTGCCCCAGCGTTGCTCAGCCACTGTGCCAGAGAGCTGGCTCAGTTTCTTTAAGGGGATGGGTAGCCTTGGCCCCCAGAGATGAATAGTGTACGTCCCTGGCTCCAGAAGCTGGCCCAGCGCTTCCTCAAGACGCTTCTGACGAAGCTGGCCCAGCTTCCTTGATTGATCATTTTCTGAATCATGTTTTTGACTGCAATCTGGGAGAATCCTTCCCCGAGCCCCCAGCCACATCGATCGAGCGCCGTGATGGTGTCCCAGTGACGAGGGCGGCGCGGGCAACGGCGGCGGCAGCCAGGCGGAGCCGCCGCGGGCGTGCTGCGCCGCCATGATTGCGGACTGCCTGGCCTGCATGGAGGGCGTGTCCAAGGAGGAGTCCTTTGGCAGCCTGCCAGAGCACACGCCGGTCGCTGAAAGTAGGTATTCTCGGACTCCGAGATCCAATCGACTTCTAGCGCCCTCCCACTTCATGGGTCTTGATGTGTTTTCTCATTCTCTGGGAGGGCCTGGAGCCAATCCTTTATCCGCCTTTCTACTTCGTGTTGTTGATCGACTTCTTCCGACCGGCGTGTAGGAAGAGGAGGAGGAGGAGGGAGAGGAGGAGGAGGAGAAGGAGGAGGGGGAGGGGGGGAGGAGGAGGAGGAGGAGGAACACGACGGGGATGATGATGATGATGATGATGATGATGATGATGATGATGATGATGATGATGATGATGATGGTGCTGATGATGATTCTGCTGATGCTAATGATGAGGCTGCTGCTGCTCATGATGATGATGACGGTGATGCTGATTGTACTGATGATGATGGTGACATTGATGATGCTGATTATCATGATGATGGTGGTGATGGTGGTGGTGATGATGATGACAGTGCCGATGATGAGGATGACGACGATGGTGATGATGTTGACGAAGATGTTGCTGATGCTGCTGATGATGATGATGATGGTCATGACAACGAGTATGATGGTGGTGATGCTGATCATCATGATGCGTATGATGATGTCTAGTATGATGATGCTACTGCCCCCGCCCCAGACAGCTCAGGATGGCTCCCAGACGGCCCCACAAGTCTTCCGAGTGACTCCCAAGAGGCCTCCAGGAGGCCTCCAGGTCGGGCCAAGATGTGTCCAAGATGTTCAGGGTGACGATCTTGATGCAGATGACTTCGATGATAAGGATAGCAGCGATGAGGATGCTGATGATAATGGTGTTGATGCCGATCCTGATGCTGATGTTGATGATACTGATGTTGATGTTGATGATGCTGCTGTCGATGACAATGACGACGATGAGGAAGAGTATGATGACGATGATGATGATGGTTATGGTGATGGTTATTATGATGATGATTGTGATGATGATGCTGCTGGCGATGATGGTTACAATGTTGGCACGTACATAAATTTGGTGGTGATGATGATGATGCTGACACTGATGCTGACGATGATGACGATGCGGTCCATGGTGTTCCATGTTGAGGACGACGCCGATGATGAAGACGGTGATGGTAACGATGCTGAGGATGCGGATGTTGATGATAATGGTCCCGGTAACAATGATGGTGACGCTTCTCGTTATGACGCTGACGATCTTATTTCATTTCTTTTCATCAATGCGGCGGCCGCCTCTTAGGCTGCCAGAGAGCCCCAAGTTGCCGCAGCTCCCAAGAGTCCAACAGGACGTCTTAGTCATTCAATAACCATGGGAAGCTACAGGTTCTGATGAACTCGCCTTTTCTCTCTCGATGGGCCGGCCTCTTAGGCCTCCAGATGCCCTCCAGACGGCCAAAGGGTCCCCCGAAACCACAGAAGAGGTCCCCGAGAGAACCTTCAAACAATTCCAAGAGCCCCCCCCCAAAACGCCTCCAAGAGGCTCCCCGATGTGCGCAGTCGGCCGGATGTTCCAGGAGGCCTCTCTGGGAACATCGGGTCGACGCAACAACGATGACGATGGTGATGCTCATTTTGGTGATGATGAGGATGAGGATGGGTAAGACGATGACAGCGACGATGTGCAATTAGCGTAGCGGTGTTGACGATGACGATGATGATGGGAGTGAGTATGAAGATGTTGATTCGGATGATGATGAGGACAACGATGAGGATTCGGATTTCGATCATGCGCATGATGATCTCCAAGCTTGACGTGCCGGCATGGCTACCAGCCGTTGGCCAAGTATGTTTTCCATGATGTGGGTGTTATTGATGATGTCGATGATGAGTATGGCCACTATGGTTTTTATGATGACGATGAGTGGGATGATGCGGAGTATGAGGATTAGGTCTGGAATGAGGATGAGTGTGAGGATGGGTACGACTGTGTCTGAGGATGGGTACGACTGTGTCACGCTCTTGCGACTGATAGCGCTGTCCAAGCTCTTCCAGTCACCTTCCGACCTGCGCGAGAACCTGATCATGCGCGAAGCGCGCGCGGTGTGTTTTTTTGCATGGTAGATTGTCATATGTAGAAATGCTTGTATTTATGAATGTCTGTTTGTCTGTATATATATATATATGTATGTATGTAGGTAGGTATGTATGCATGTATGTATGTAGGTATGTGTACATGTGTGTGTGCTGCGAGCCGTGCGACCAGTACAGAGTGGGATTGGTAAGCAGTGTGATCGAAATACATGTAATCAGATCGAAACGCATCGATTTATCTGTTGGCAGTGGGGTCGATGGGTAGATGGAGATACCAGTAGATAGCTATCAAGGCCGCTAGACACATATATCCAGACTTTGGTCAAACGCCAGTCCAGGATACCAACACTGCCCGGGATATCCTGAAACTTCACTCAGGAACAACTTCGGAGGGCCCCCGAGCTCCCCGACGCAACGCTCCCGTCACGCGCAGGACCTCTTGCGTCAACTGATCTAGGGTCTCACCAGACCCTTCCCTTCGCTGACAAAGGGGCCAGTGCTTCTAGCCACCTTGAGTGCTCGCTCACCGGGGCCCCCCCGATCGCTGAGCGCGATGCACTAGTGGCTGCCTGCGCGCTTGGAATTGGCCCCCTGGCGCCCCCTCAGTCCGCGCACTCAGGGTCACTCTGGCCTGGGAGGAGGAGGAGGAGGAGGAGGAGGAGGAGGAGGAGGAGGAGGAGGAGGAGGAGGAGGAGGAGGAGGAGGAGGATGAGGAGGAGGAGGAGGGAGGAGGGAGGAGGAGGAGGAGGAGGAAGTAGGAGGAGGAGGAGGAGGAGGAGAGGAGGAGGAGGAGCAGGAGGAGGAGGAGCAGGAGGAGGAGGAGGAGGAGGAGTGGGAGGAGCAGGAAGAGCAGGAGGAGGTGGAGGAGGAGGAGGAGGAGGAGGGGGAGTCTCGCCCTCCTTCCTCCCCGTCTTGGCTGCCCTCTCCGCCGCCGGCCGCCCTGCCGTCCTCGGCCCTCCTCGGGCCTCTCGGGGCCTTTCTTGGGGCCTGCAGGGCCCTCTCGGGCAGGCCTCGGGCTCCCCTCGGGGCCTCTGGGGCCCACTTGGGGGGCGGCCTTGGGGCCCAATTTGGGGGGCGCCCTGGGCCATCCTCGGGCCTCTCTTGGGGCAGCTCGGGGCCTGTTAGGGCCCTCTCGGGCAGGCTTCGGCCTCCCCATCTGGGCTTCTGGGGCCCATTTGGGGGGGTGGCCTTGGGGCCCCGTGGGATCATCCTGGGCGGCATGGGAGGCATCTCAGAGCCGTCTGCGGCGGTCTCGGGAGCTCTGGGGGCCGTCCTGAAGCGGCAGTGGGACAAACACTCGGGCAACAAAACATGGAAGCAATATTGCTGCTCAATGCCGTTTTTCTCTTAGGGGGTGTCTGGGGCCCCCGCTGGGCCATCGAAAAAGGCATCCTGGGGCCAGCTTCGGCTGCCTTGGGCTCTTGAGGCCCGTTACGGGCCCCTTGGGTAGGTGGCCACATGTGAACCCTACCCCCACCTTCCACGATTTCTAACGGGGGGTGGGGGTTCACTCCGCCCGGCACCTCCCGAACGAATGGAACCCCCACCCCCCGTTAGAAATCGCGGAAGGCGGGTGTACAGTCGGCCCTGATTGGTAAGTAGGTCGACCCTGCCAAATCAAGGGTACCCTTGGGTACCCTTGTGCCCTGTGCCTCGCGACCCATGCCTCCTACCTCCCCCACGGCAATGTGGCCCTCGGAAGGGTCTTGTGTCCTCTCGCGTGTCCTTTCCAATCAAGGCCGACTGTACGGTTAAGTCGGGCCTGTCTTTCTACAGGGGAATATTCAAAAATGGTCAAGAAATAGTATGGGGACCATTTTTTGACCGTTTTGTGACTATGTTGGGGAATTGTTGGGGTCTTTTTAATTTTTCGCCTCAAATCCGCCTGCAGGGGGACAGGCCCGACCTAAGGGCAGGGTTCACATGCGGCCACCGATTGGGGCCGTCTTGGAGGTCACTTGGGCCCTCGCGACCCATGCCTCCTACACCCCCCACAGCAATGTGGCCTTCGGAAGGATCTTGTGTCCTCTCGCGTGTCCTGTCCAATCAAGGCCGACTGTAGGATTATGTTGTTCCTATCCTACTTAAGGACCACATCCCAGAAATAATTTCGAGCACCCGGAAAAGTGTCAAAAGAGTGTCGAAACAGTGTCGAAACAGTGTCGGGCGAGTGTTTCCCATGGCCCGGCACGTGAAAACCCTCGAGTTTCGGTACTTGTTTGGGGCGCTTGAAATTCTTTCTGATGGTCAAGGCTAAAGCAGGTGGAACATAGCTGTAGGCTTCGCATGCGGCCACCGACTGGGGCCGTCTTGGAGGTCACTTGGGCCCTCCTGGCCGTCAGGCGGCGCCAGTCTGGGGGCGCGCCCTTTGGGCGAACTGGGGGCGCCCCGAGGGCCGAGGCGCATCTCCCCCTCGGAGTGTTCTCTGGGGCGCCGCGGGCCCCCCTTGGAGGAGGAGGAGGAGGAGGAGGAGGAGGAGGAGGAGGAGGAGGAGGAGGAGGAGGAGGAGGAGGGGGAGGAGGAGAAGGAGGAGGGAGGAGGAGGAGGAGGAGGAGGAGGAATAAGAAGAAGAATAGGAGGAGGAGGAGGAGGAGGAGAAAAGACCAGAAGGAGCTTTTTTTTCAAGCTCTGGGTGGCAACGGCCGTGAT
>CAUYUJ010019069.1:90000-165000 GCA_963575745.1 Prorocentrum cordatum
GCACAGCGATTGAGTTTGACGAGGTGTGCAAGAAGACCATGGTATTTGACGACGGCTCAGCTACGAAGGAATTTCTTGCCAAGCAGAGTGGCCTTCGGCAGCATCTCACCGAGGGAAAGAGTTTGGACACACGTTTCAAGGATATGCCAGTCCAGCATGCGAAGTTAGACAAGAAGCGCGAGAAGCAAGAGCAGGTGTGCGCAGAGTGGCAGCCCAAGATTGCCGAGACGCAAGCCGAGTTTGAGAAGGCGAACACAGTGCTCGACGAGTGTGAACTCGTCGGGCTTGACGCGGAGAGGCGCACCTCGGTGGCAGGGGCGCCCAAGCTGGCTCGGGGGCCAAGCCAGTACTGCAGCAGGCCACCACGGGAGGTTTCCGCATGGAGCGGAGCGGCGACATCCTGCAGGGCTTCGGTAGCCGTGGCGACTTGGTGAGGAGGTGGCACGGCTGCCTGGGGGGGGGGAGGCAAGGCGGCAGAGAGGAGGCCCACAGGGCCAAGCCGAGGCCCGGAGCTGAGGTGGCCAGGGGTGCAGCGGCTGCCGCGGCGGCGGCGGTCGCGTCGGCGGCGGCCGCGCGCGCGGGCGCGTGCTCGGCGCAGCCGCCCGCGGCGCTGCAGCCCCCGCCGCCGCAGCCAACGCCGTGGGCTCCGCGTGCAGCGACGGCGTCCCCCGAGGTATTGCGAGCCCTCTTGGGGGCGGGCCCCGGCGAGCAGGCCGAGCTTCGAAGGCCGCCCAGGAGATTGCAGCGATGCGGCGCCAGACGGGCCGCCTCCTGCAACCCAAGCAGTCTGTCGGCGTGGCTGCCAGCGTTGCCGTCGAAACGTGTGGTCTCGCGTGCGAGGGTCGTCGGGCTGCGCGGCAGGAGGCACATGCGCAACCTTGGACACGGCGTGCGCTGCCGAAAGGTCATCAGAGCCATGGGACCCAAGCGTGGGTCCCCTTTAGCTGCCCGCAGGTCCAGGACCCATATTCCCAGGAAGGCTGCGGGGGCAAAAACAGCTGCGCCCTGGAGGACGGGGTGGCTGCCAGGAGGAGGCCGCGGGGCTTCTGTGTCGGGGGCGGCTAATGATTCGGTTCGGAGTTCGAGGGCTCTTGCTGGGGGCCGTATGGAAGTGGAAGGGTCGAGCCACGCGGCGTCTTCCTGGTTCGCTCCTCGGGATCCGAGCTCGAACCCTGTGCATGATGGCATTGCGCCGCTGCTTGTAAGATGCTGCTGCTGGGAACGGGGCGAGCGCGGCCCCGACTCAGACATCATAGTTGTTTTGCGCAGGCCAGGGACACTTTGCGCGAGCAGCCTAATAGGGGTAAGGTCAGAGGACCTCGTGGCGCTGTGTACCTGTCGGTGCTGACAGTGATTATACCCCGCCACCAGCTGAGAACTGACCAGGGGGGCATCATCTGTTTGTTCGGCGCCTGCCCGCGCGATATCTGAGAGAGGCCGCGCGAAGGGATGCGCCGCGCTCAGGTCGCGCTAATTGTGGCGGGGGGGGGGGGGCTGAGGCCTCTGGAGGTGAGTCTGTCTGGGGGCGCGCTTTGAGAGTGGGCGGTCTCTCGGTCAAAGAGGCGGTTCGTCAGGCCACGCTTTGGGGTCCTCTTAGGAGGTGGCGTTTGCCGACATCACGTAAGTTTCAGCATGTGTAGTGATAGTAAGATGTGGATGTTGCAAGGAGGCCGAAGGGGCTTCAGGCCACCAGCAGCGCGGCTGCGTCAAGACCTGGGAGGGGCCTGGCGGCCCAGGAGAGCGTCCTGCGATTCCTGTCGATGGCCTCGGACATGGGATCCGCCTAATCGACAAGGGTCGATGTTCCCCTCTCGACTTTGGTACTTTCGGGTTGGCGCACGGGGCCCCTTGTCTCCCCTTGGAGCCCGCTCAGCCCTGCCCCAGCGAAGCTGGAGGGCTTCTCCCGGGGCGGGGTGCGCCGCCCTTGGGGCTTCAACGTTTTACAGACGTGTATGGTTTGGCCAGCGTCGTTTCCGAGGCGACCCGATGCGGGCGGTCGGCGGTCGAAATATTCCTTTCGGCTGGTTTGAGATGGTGAGCGGTCAGTTCTCCGCGGTCAAAGAAGACAATGGGTGGTCTCCGTTGCTTGCCGACGGACAGAGCCGTCACGCCAGTGCCTAGAGAAAAGTGCTTAAATTGTGCCAGGGCGTTTCCGTTGACGGTCGACGCCCCTCGTTCGGGCGGACTCCCGCGCAAGGGGACCTCGAGCCCATTCTTTGTGACCTAGATATCCCGAGCAATGGTCGAGAACCGTCCAGGGTTGGATTTCGATGGCAATATGTGGGCCGACCTGCCTGCGAAGTTCGGCGCCAGTAATCAACCGGCGCTCTAGGGAGCGGTCACGGCCTTGAGAGGACAGCTGGCATGCGTCAGGCAGACCTGCGGTTTTGTATCTATAGCTCCCAAGCTTGCTGCGAATCAGGCTGAGGGCCCTAGCCAGGCTCCGGGGCGATGAGAGAGTGGGCCGCTTCAACTCGGTTTGTTTTCTCATGATCTGGAAGTGGTGGAAGGCGGGGGGGTTCGTTGCACGTGGCGCCCTTGCTCGGAGCAACAGGGCATGAAGTGTCAGCCCACCCAGTTCCACCTCTATCTTTCTCGTGTGTGCGCGGAGCGGCACGGAGGCCCAGGCTTGGGCATCTCTACGGTACGAAGGCCATGTTGTCCAGCTTTTTGGTTAGGACCTCGTGTGCAGAATCTGTGGCGCGTTGTCTCACTCAGGCACCCATCTGGTGGGGGCTGTTGTGCCCGTACAAGGGCGAGGCCTCAGCAACCCATCGGCGGCGTTTGAACGAGGTGCTCGCTGGTCAAAGGCCCCGCTGGTAGGCACGCAGCGGCCTGCATCGGGCTCTTGCTGACGCAGGAGGCCGTGGACTGCTGGTTGAGCGGCGCTGTTTAGCGGTCCCTGCTCCCTTCTCTGAGGTTGCTGGTTCTTTGCTTTCAAGCCAGCGCTCGGCTTGGATACTGCTCTTCAGCTGTTCCCTGTTCCGTTCTCCGCCTCCTCCTCCGCTTCTCTCCTCCTCCTCCTCTTCCGCCTCCTCTAGCTCTTCCTCCTCCTTCTCCTCCCCCTCCTCCATTTCCTTTTCCACAACTCCTCCCCGTCGCACCCCGCGGCGCGTGGGCAGGGCGGGCCGGGCGTTTCGCCTGAGACACCCTCACCATTTATCAGACTTAAAGCTGACCGTAGCACCCCGCAGATGCAGAAAAACAGTGACGGGGCAGCGATGACGTCGGCAGTCTGCGGGCCTCTGAAGAGGCCCGCCGCGGGCGCCGAGCTTCTACAAGTTGTGCAGTGAACCCGCCGCAGGCGCCGAGTGTTTCGTTAAAGCCATGTGCGTGGGCTGCGGGGTGGGTCGCGGGTGGGTCGCGAATGGGTCGCGGTGTGGGTCGCGTGCAGGTCGCGGGGTGGGTCGCGGTTGGGTCGCGGGTGGGTCAGGACGTGGGGGGGACGACGCGACAAAGAACAAAACAACTACAACAACAACACCACCAACAACAACACTAGCAGTACGAGCAACACTAACAACACCACGAACAACACTCACAACAACAGCAACCACAACAACAATCCGCACCGCATCATCTCATTTCAGCCACGCACCCAGGAACAGTGAATGACCGTTCGGCCCTCTCACTATAATAAATTGCCAGAGCTTCACGGATGAAGCGGGCCGTTTCCAACATACGGTTCGCGCCTTAGCGCCATGCATGTTCGTTCCAAACATGCGCAAGAGCTTCGCGGATGGATAGCTGGCCGTTCTCAATAGTTGGTTCTGGCACCAGTGCTGCGCGCATTCGTTGGAAAACATGTGCGAGGGCTTCGTGGATGGAGGGCGGGCCGTGTTCAGCATGTGGTTCCCGCCTCGTCGCCTCAGCGCCGCGCACATGCGTTGTAAAAAATTGCGACAGCTTCACGGATGCAAGGCACTTCTTTTCAAACCGTGGCTCTGGTCCCAGCGCCGTGCACATGTTCTGCTAAAGGTGGGTAAGGGCTTCACGGATGGATCGCGGTTTCGTTTTCAATTGTGACTCTCGCCTGAGCGTCGCGCACCTTCGCTTCAAGAGTTCACGGCCGCTTCAATGGCCTTCATGGCTAACGTACCAGACATGGTGTTTGAGCATGATGTCGGACTGCCAGGACGCAATAGTTACGTTGATTCGTGGCGTTCTACTCCCAAGAACGGTGTTCTGACTTGACTCAGGACCTTCAAGACGCAACAGTAATGGTGATTCGCGGCGTTGAAGTCCCGGGAATGGTGTTCTAACACAGTTGCGTGCGGGTTTCCAAACGGTTATTTTCCAACGGGGCGCTTCTTTCATTAAACATGAATGAAGCTTTATAGGATCCGACGAACAGGGAACTTGGAGAGAGGGTTGATTGCAATATCGTTGAACGTCGTGGGGTTACACTGGTCCTCCTCCTACTCCGCCCGCCCCTCTCCTCTCTCCTCCTCCTCATTTTCCCTCATTTCTCCTCCTTTTCCTCCTCGCCCTCCTCATCCTCCTCGTCATCCTTCTCTTCTTCTTCTGGCCCCCAAAGCTGGAGGCGGACGCGGACGATGGCGCGGAGTCGCAGCTGATGGGCCACCGGACCCTGAGGCGGCGCACAGAGCCGACGGAGACGAGGCAGCAGCTGATCGCCTCCGAGTTGCGGGAGCGCTTTGAGGCGAAGGAGGACCCTGTCATCGTCATGGTCGTCCTGGTCGTGTTGGCCGTCGTCGTCGACAGCGTTGTGGTCGCCCTCGTCGTGGTCGTCGTGGTCGTCGTGGTCGTGGTTATGGTGGTCGTGTTCGCCGTGGTTGGCCGCCGTCGACCTCCTCGTCCTCCTCCTCCTCCTCCGCCTGCTCCTCATCGTCCTTCTCCTCCTCCTCCTCCACCTCCTCCTGCTCCACCTCTCTTTCATCCTCCGCCCCGTCCTCCCCTCCTCATTATCATGCGCCTCCTTCTTCCCTCTCATCATCGCCCTCCTGAAACTGCTCCTCCTCCTGCTCCTTCTCATCCTACTTCTCCTCCCCCCTCCTCCCTCCTCGTCCTCCCTTCTTCCTCCCCGAACTCCTCCTTCTTCACCTCGTGCACTCTCCTCCTCCGCCTCCTCCTTCTCCTCTCCTCCTCCTCCCTCCTCCTCCCTCCTCCTCCTCTCCTCCTCCCTCCTCTTCCTCATCCATCCTCGCCTTCTCCCTCTTCTTTCTCTCCTCCTCCTCCTCCTCCTCCTCCTCCTCCTCCTCCTCCTCCTCCTCCTCCTCCTCCCCCTTCCCCCCTTTTCCCGCTCCTCCTCGCGCGCGCGCTGAGGCGCTCGCGGGGGGGGGGGGACTTCGCCGCAGCGGCGCCTCGCCGGAGGACGGCGGGCCAGGGAGGACACCCAGGCCTCCGGCGTCACGAGGAAGCAACTCGTGTGCGTGTGTGACGTTGTGCCCTCTGCCCCTCGTGTCCCGCTGTGCGCCAGCGCGCCCCGCCACTGTTCTCAGAGCCCCGAAGCATCAGGGGTAACTCGGGTCAGGGCTAACTCGGCTTCGTTTTTCGGGATTTCGAACCCGACTTACCCCGGACCCGACTTACCCCGGATAATTCGGGCGTCCAGAGCCCCAAATCATCAGGGGTAACTCGGGTCAGGGCTAACTCGGGGTGGTTTTTCTGGATTCCGAACCCGACTTATCCCGGACCCGAGTTACCCCGGATAGTTTGGGCGCCCAATGTTCGACCTCCGTCCGACCTCGCTGCGGCCGCTGACCAGACCAGCGTGTGGTGTTGTGCCTCGGGGGGGGCACGTCCAGACTGTTGGGGCCGTCAGAGCATGGGCCCGACAGCTCTCGGGGGCCCACGTTTTGATGAACAAGTATTCGACGCGGAGATCTCCATATCGAATCCTTTCCTGCGCGTTCTCCGTTGCGCGTCTGAGTATGAACGATTGCGGGTCTTAGCGCGACGGAGCATGAATGGCTGAGCAAGAGCGAGGCTGTATGAGGGCGAGTTTGTGTATGCGTACTGACATGCGTATGTGTCTAAGTCGGAGCCGGCCCGAACACAGCGTTTCTAACACGTACAAGTAACAGGCCCGTGATACACCTTCAGCGGCGGCTGCCCCCTGGGCAGTTCAAGTGCCATGCCTGCCTCATCGCGGCGAACACGGGGCTATGAACATCGACGCGCCCAGGGCCGATAACGGACGCTTCGCTTGGGATATCCCCACCATTTGGACGCGAACGGGCCCGTTAGGCATCCCTTGGCGGCTCCCCTGTCGGGTGGCTGAAGTGCCAGGCGTGCCACAGCGCGGTGGCCACGGGGCGCTGACAGAGGAGACGCGTCCGGGACCGCTCACGGGGCGTTCGGGGCAGCCGCACGCGGAGGACGAGGAGGACGAGGAGGACGAGGAGGACGAGGAGGACGAGGAGGACGAGGAGGAGGAGGAGGAGGAGGAGGAGGACGAGGAGGAGGAGGAGGAGGAGGAGGAGGAGGAGGAGGAGGAGGAGGAGGAGGAGGAGGAGGAGGAGGAGGGGGGGGGGAGGGGGGGGGGCAGGAGGAGGAGCAGGGGGGGGGGCGCTGAAGAAGGAACCCTTTTCGTTGGGGAGGGGCTCGGTGTTCCTCGATTGCCTCACAGTTCGCCTCGGGTTTCCTGAGGTTTCCCATGGGGAATCGAGGTTTGACTTATGAGAAAAAGGGGCCTCGTTCCTCATTTAGGGTTCCTTAGGTCAACGCCCCGACTGGATACCCGCTGGCGGCTCATCCCTGAAGGGTCCAGATTCCATGGCTACACCGCGAAGATCGCAGGGTTCTGAAAAAGACGCGCCTAGGGCTGCCAAGGGGAGTTTCGCTCGAGACATCCCCATCTGGACACGAGCGGGCTGGTGATAACCCCCTGGAGGCTCCCCAGTGGGTGGTCAGCATGGCCTGCCTGCTTCACCGCTGTGATCATGAATTTACTGATGATTTGCATGCGGCATGCGCGAATGCGTACATAAGAAAACCAGGGCGTGAGTGAGTCTGGGTATGAGTGAGTCTGTGTGCGAGTGAGTCTGAGCACGAGTGCTCTGAATGTAGGTGAGTTTAACAGTGACTAAGTTTGAGCATGCGTGTCTGAGTGTAGATGTGACTATGCATAAGTCTGAGTATGGGTAAGTATGAGTGTGAACGATCTGAATGTGAAATGGTCTGTGTGAACGAGTCTGAGTACCAGTGGGTCTGAGTATACTTGGACAATTATGAGTGTGAGTGGTCGTGAATATGACTGAGTCTGAGTATGAGTGGACTTGAGTGTGAGGGAGTCTGCGTGTCAGTGAAAATGATATGAGTGAGTCTACGTGTGTGTCTGAGTGTGGGCGGCTCTGTGGAGGCAGGATCCGGGACGAGTGAGGCCGAGAGGTTGCACGAACAACGAGGACCCCATACCTAGGACATGGGGTCAAAGCGCGACATCGGAGGTCTGGGGAGGACTGGATCCCCACACTGGGCGGCTGGCCCACTGGTCCCAACACGTACCCCGCGGAGACCAAGACCGTGAATCGCTCGTGCAGGGAGGTGGTTTACCAGGACAAGTGCCACAAGATGATCACCTGGGCCATGAACAAGGGCATGAGGGAGCACCCGGAGTGGTACCTGGCTCAGTGGGCACTGGAAACGACAGGGCATTTCTTACCGTTACCAAAAAGTTGCACTTTGATGTTGAGAACGGTTCGGCGGAAGAGAAAACATTGCTCCTGAAGTGGAACCAGAGCCGCAACCGGATCCAAATCCGAAACGGCAACAAGGTTTGCAACAAACATGGCGACTGGGTTGCCAACAAGAATAGGAGAACGGAGCTCGGAGAAAGACGGCCCTGCTGCTTCCAGGACCCACTGAGGTACCCCGGCCTCAATTTGGACTCCAATTGGACGGAGTACCAGGAGTTCATCCACGGCAGGAAGCCCGACATCTGCCCCGAGCCGTGCTGGCACGTCGAGAACGCGACCGCCCGCCTGGCGCAGGACCCGAGCGCGCCGCCGGATGGCGTCCTTCTCCTCTTCCTCCTGCTCCGCCTCCTCCTCGTCCTCCCTCCTCCCTCCTCCCTCCTCATCCCTCCTGCTCCGCCTCCTCCTGCTCCGCCTCCCTCCTCACCCCTCTGCTCCGCCTCCTCCTCCTCCTCCTCCCTCCTCCCTCCTCTTCCCTCTCCATACGGTCAGGAGCTTTGACTTGGCGCGTCGGGGCGCTGGTTCTGGCCCACCACGCTTCGGCGCGGCCCGCCATCCACGTCCCGGTCGCCGAGCGTCGACGTCAACGCCCCGAGTGTTTCCCGGCCTCCCGCCTCGCGGAGCGGAGCGACGCGCTATCAGTTCGCAAGGCATTGCGTGTCGCCGGGGTCGCCGCCGCGACATGGTAAGCATCAGTTCCTGACCGGATCCCTTTCTTCCTCGCCCTTCTCCTCTGGGTGCGTGGCCCTCTGGGGCGGCACTCGTGTCTGCTCTGCGTGCGTGTCCCAACTTTTGAACTGTTTGCCGAATGCGCATGTTGCCTTGTGAGCACCGTTTCGACTTGGTCCGCCTGCTTTCGTGTGAGGTCTCGGCCACGGCAGCCGTTCGTTGTAGGGATGATCTCTTCTGACAGAAGGTATATCAACCAACGGGTACCCCACGCAAGTTTCTTATCCCCCGATGGTCCCAGACACCCACGGAGGCCTTGGGGCACCGTAGGGCCCTCAAAGATCGACGAAGAACGTGCCCCGATCTTTCTCCCAGCAAGATGTGATGTCGTATGTGCCTACTGTATACCCCTCCCCCTGGCCCCTTTCCTCTGAGTCATTGGACGGCCTTGGGCTGCTCTCGAGCATGCTCTGTGTATGAACTGGCCAGTGCGTGTTCTGTCGTCTAGGCGCCCTCTCGCTTCGGTCCGCTTCCGCTCCTAGGGCTCGATCACGGCATCTGGTTAGAGACTGTCTCCTCCTAATGTCGGGATGCTTTGCTTGGCGTGTTGCGGTGGTGGACACGGTGGCGCGCCATTCCTTGCAAGCGGATAGCGTGTCGCTCCGCTCCGCGTGGCAACACGTTGGGAAAGGCTCGGGATGGTGACGCTTGGGACCGGGAAGTGATTAGCGTGTCGCGCCGAAGCGTGGTGGGCCAGAATTGGCGGCGCGACACGCTAAGCCAAAGTTCTTGACTGTACATCTCCTCACTTATTCCCCATATTCCTTCTTATCTCCACTTCTTTCCTGTGTCGGCATCCAGGACGGCGCCGCGAAGCCGCTGGCGGATGTGATGGCCATCACGGGCTACTGGAGGCTCACCATGGACGACGCTGACGTCGGGAGGCTCCGGACGGGCCCTGGCAGCTACCTCCACCAGATGCCCGCGGTGATGATGATGATGATGATGATGATGATGATGATGATGATGATGATGATGATGATGATGATGATGATGATGATGTTGATGATGATGATGATGATGAAGAAGGCGAGTAGTTAAGAGGAGGATGAGGAGAGGGAGGAGGAGGAGGAGGGATAGCCACAGGAGTGGTGAGATGGGGATCAGAGGAGGAGGAGGAGGAGGAGGAGGAGGAGGAGGAGGAGGAGGAGGAGGAGGAGGAGGGGCGAGGAGAAGGAGGAGGAGGAGAAGGGGCGAGGAGGAGGAGGAGAAGGAGGAGGAGGCGGAGGAGGAGGAGTCTGCACCCCTTCGAAGGAGGCGTGCATTCCTGAAGGGCGCTTCGTGGGTGGCGGTGGCTCTGCTTGGGCGGGCGGGTCGGGCTGTGGGCTCGTCTCCTCGGGCGCCGGCGCCTGTGATTTTCCAGGTCGGGGCGCTGGCCGGCCCCGCGCTGCCGCTGGCTTGGTTCGGGACGGGGTCGCGGCTCCCTTTTGCTACTCGCGCCTCCCTTGGTCGTCTGCCGGGGGGGGGGGGGGGCGTCATCGTGAGCTTATCCTTTTGGTCTGTCGAGGTTGGCATGGCCTCTACTACTCTTGGCAGCTCCCTGGGGATCGTCCCGAGTAGCAGCCGGATGGTGTTGGTATGTTCTGGTGGTGTGGGTTCAGGGTTCGGCGTGCGTGGGTCGCCGGGTGGATGGATTCGGTAGTGCCCCTCCCCCCTCCCCGTGCACAGTCGGACAGGAAGCAAGGTGCTTGTCGGCAGGACTGGATGGGGAGCCGGGTGCGGGGTCGTTGTACGGGAGCGTAGGGGCATGGAGGTAGTAGGGGCATAGGAGTAGCACTTGTTGTGCGCATGCCACCGCCTCGCGCCGCAGCTGAGCCGGTCCAAGATGGAGGCTCTATTCGAACAGAGATTCGGCTCGGAAGCGCCTGCCTCGCCGATGGGGAGAACGTGCGAGGATTGAAGCTTCGCTTGGATTATCTCCAGCAGTGTAGGGCTTCGCCGGAGTTTCTCGAGCGTTGGCGCTGTGATCGGTCTTTGGAGGCCTCTGGGCATGTCGCCGGCCTTTGTCCCAAACATCCATCTGCACGGAATAATCTGGAATGGGTTGAGCGAGATATGCACATATATATATATATATATATATATATATGGTCGATCCCCCCCCAGCGACCCCCCAGAGCGCCCAAAGCACGAATACACAACTCAACTTTGGCCTGCCATCCAGGCTGACGAACTCATCCGCTCGGCCCATCCGTCACGGGCACCGTGCGCGCAAGCATATCGGTTTCGGCCGAGGCCACGAAACACTGTGTATCACATGTTTTTCTGGTTTTTCTGGTCTGGGAACCAACGAAACACTGCGTATCACAGGTTTTTCTGTTTTTTCTGGTTTCTGGAGCTGAAATGCTCGCCGCGGCCTCGCCCCACCGCTCCCCCACCTCCTGTTTGTCGGCACCTGAAAACCAGAAAAAACCAGAAAAACCTGTGATATACAATGTTTCGTTGGTTCCCAGACCAGAAAAACCAGAAAAACCTGTGATACACAGTGTTTCGTGGCCTCCGAGCAAGGCTCTGGTTCTGGTTATGGTTCTGGTTCTGGCTCTGGTTCTGGCTCTGGTTCTGGTTCTGGTTCTGGCTCTGGTTCTGGTTTTGGTTCTGGCTCTGGTTCTGGCTCTGGTTCTGGTTCTGGTTCTGGCTTTGGTTCTGGTTCTGGTTCTGGCTCCTACCAGTGGTTGTACTGGCACAGGGGCGAGGATTTGTGGCTGGCAACAGGGAAGATGCTGGAGGAGGCCTTCCTCAAGGAGCACTGCCAGTGAGCGGCGAGCGCTGTAGTCCCCGAAGAGTACACAGTGTTTTCTTGTTCGGAGGCCACAAAACACTGTGTATCACAGGTGTTTCTGGTTTTTCTGGTCTGGGAACCAACGAAACATTGTATATCACAGGTTGTTCTGGTTTTTCTTGTTTTCAGGTGCCGACAAAAAGGAGGTGGGGGAGCGGTGGGGCGAGGCCGCGGCTAGCATTTCAGCTCCAGAAACCAGAAAAACAAGAAAAACCTGTGATACGCAGTGTTTCGTCGGTTCCCAGACCAGAAAAACCAGACAAACCTGTGATGCACAGTGTTTCGTGGCCTCGGCCGAAACCGATATGCTTGCGCGCACGGCGCCCGTGACGGATGGGCCGAGCGGATGAGTTCGTCAGCCTGGATGGCAGGCCAAAGTTGAGTTCTCCAACAGGGAGAGGACCAGGTGGAAGAACAGAAGGTGGAGGACGAGGGAGGAGGGAGGAGGAGGACGAGTAACAGGAGAAGCAGGAGGCGATGGGGGGAGATGGAAGAGGAGGGGGAGGATGAGGGAGAGTAAGATGAGGAGGAATACTTCTCGGGTCACAGCCCGCTGTGACAGACCATGTGTCTGCGGCTGTTCGGAGCCAGCATCTCAAGACCGCGGCTTCGTGTTTTGGGCGTTTTGGGGGGTCGCTGGGGGGGGGGGGGGGGGGGGGGGGGCGAAAGTATATATATATATAATATATATATATATATATATATTTATAGAAGTCGACGGGGAAAATCTCATTCTTTTCTGCTGGAGGCGCCAAGCCAGCAGCGCTCAACGTAACTCCGCTCGGCCGCATCCTGAAGGAAAGGGGGGGAGTACCATCGGGCGCGGCGGCGGTGGAGTTCGAAAGGTTGAAGGCCCGGTTAATAGTCGAGCTTCGCCAGGGCGGAGTGGACGATCTTCCCCCAGCGGTGAGCGTCACTTACGGCACCTTTGGCAAAGGCCGTTAGCATGCTAGGTGCCAGGTGCTGGTTCTTGGATGTACGTCGTCGACTTTCAAGGCTCCTTCTCCAATTGGACGGTAACTAACGCGGACACTTTCCTCTTCGGGTTCTGTTTGGGTGTACGCTGTGTCGACGGAGCGACTGTTTACTTCCATTTCGAATTGAAGGTGGCCCTAGGCACGAATGACTCGTCCGTGAAGGTGGTTCTGCGCATTCTTTTGGTCAGAGAAACCGCGCCCCTGGTCGATTTTCGTTGACGGTTTCTTCGGTTTCGCAAGCAGCGAGGAAGAGGCGTGGGGGCAGTTGTGCACCGCAGGGCGATTCTTCATTCGATGCGGAGTCCCTGTGATCGCAAAACCTACAGGCGCCCGACCCCCTAGCCAGCGGCAGTTGGGGATGGGGCGGGCGTGACATTGCCAGTCGTGTAGCGACATTCTCCGGCGAAGCGTGCGAGCATTGCCGGGCTCCGCGTTTAGAGCTGATTGCTGCGAACAACCAGCAAATTCTGAGAACGAGGCAGCTTGCGACCGCCGCAGGGCTTGCATCTCGCATAGCAGACATTTGGCCGCAAGTGCGACGATTCTTGCGCTCGCTATGGGTTGACATGAACTCCACAGGTGTGCACGTTCCCTGGCAATCCCAGCCAGGCGCCGATCCGGTGGTGCAGCTTTCACCATTGAGCTTGCAGGGCCTCGATTGGCTGTGCCAGGCGTTAGATACTCCACCAGTGCGTTCCTTGCGCTGTGCTGGGGTGCCCTTATCCGCCTGGGGGCACAAATCGCCCGAGCTCGTCAGTTGGAGTTCCTCGGCCAACGAAGGGCTCATCCAGGTAATAATGACAGGCTCGTCCGAACTCATAGGTTGGTCGTGCCATAGCTGCGCTGACACGTCGTGTCAGGCGCGTGGCCACACGATTTCGTCTTAACCGAAGGCCACCATCGTACATCATACATCAATCACAAGGATCTCTGGGTCGCCCTCCAATGTCTGCTGCTCGAGGGCCAGGCGTTTGCAGGGTGGCGAGTTTTATCCCGCATGGACAACGCAGCGGCAGTCCACTACGTGAACATACAGTACAGGAGGGCGCCGCCCCTGGAAGAGTTCGCCGGCCAGTTCGAGGCGGCGGAGCGCATTGCGCAATGCTGGGCGGTCGCAGTCCGTATTCGCGGCGTCCACTATGCTGTAGCCGACGGCGGGTCCCCGTCTCCAAGCTTCGCGCTGGCTTGGGCAGGGCGCCCCTTCCGCGGCGCGGTCCTGCGTCGTGACTTCTTTCGGGATGTAGAAGGGAGATGCCAGGTCTCGATCACCTCTGATTTATTTGCGGATCGTGCGGGGTTGACGGCGCTCGCGCCCTGCTAGTGCCCCCCCCGAATTTACTTCGTTCGAGCAGGATTCGCGGGGTCACGTAGTGCGGGTTCCCCCCCCCAGAGCGACTATATGCTACGCTGGAGCATTTCGCCCAGAGGGCGGCGGCTGGTTGCGACGCCGGCATCTTTGTTCTGATTCCGGAGGGTACGACTGCTCCGTGGTTCCGCGTGTCGTCTTTGCGAAAGTGGCATCGAGTCCGCTCGTGGCAGGCGGGCCCCAATCTATTCCGGTGGGCGCCCGCCGCTGGCGTCAGGCACGGCCCCCGTGCAAACCTAATTGCATTATTCAAACAGCGTCGCCATCAACGCTATCCTGCCGGCTATGCGTCGCACGTGGCTAAGAGGCGCCATGGGCAAATTAGCAACATAGGTACGGGTGCTACAAAGTCTCGCTGTCGTCGCCACCGCCGCCATCTTCATCCTCGCCAGCATCTCCAAGCGCAGCCCTGGCAAAGGAAAAGGGGCATGGGGCGCGAGAGAGAGAGAGAGAGAGAGAGAGAGAGAGAGAGAGAGAGACAGAGAGACAGAGAGACAGAGAGACAGAGAGACAGAGAGACAGAGAGACAGAGAGACAGAGAGACAGAGAGACAGAGAGACAGAGAGACAGAGAGAGAGAGAGAGAGAGAGAGAGGGACAGAAAGAGACAGAGAGGGGGTGGGGGGGCGCGCCCGTCGCCCCGCAGGCTCTCGCTTTGCTTCTCCGTTCTCCCAACCTCCTCCTCTCTCGTCTTCGCCGTTCCTCCAGCCCCCCGCAGCGCGCGGTGGGGTGGGGGGGGATCTCCCCTCTCGTGCCCCCCCTCGTCGCCCCGCCCCTCGCAGTTTCATCCCTCCCTGCTTCCCGCGAAAGAAAAACAGGGGCGGGGGGCGTGTCTGGCTGCCCTGCGCGCGGAGCGCAGTAGCATGCGCCTGCGCGCGCGCGCCTGGCGCTCTCGATCCAATTTCGCCAGCCGGGAAGAGAGCGGTCGATCTCGTTGCTTCGGGGTCGCGGAACGTCATGAGGAACGCAGCGCGCTTGTGCAAGACAGGGCTCTCGGGGGCCAGGATTCGCTCGCAGGGCGCCCTGGTCTCCGCGGCCGTTCCGGCTCAAGCGTCCGAGGCTTTACGTGCGCACAGCTTTCCACAAGCCTCCTGCCCTTGCCATGGCGAACGAAGCTCGCGCGGGAGAATTCATTGCCGGTCGGCGCCATCCTGCGGCGGCCGCTGTCGATGGCCGCGTGGAGGTGCGCGCGGAGAAAGTCGCTAAGGAGGCGATCGGAGACGGCCTTGCCGAGGGAGGGGCGACCCACGCCGCAACCGCCTGCGGGGCGGATCGGCTCGCCGACGAGAGTTTCCCCTACCGCGAGCAGCTCCGGAGCCTGAGTGCGTCGCGATGGACCAGCGCGCGGGCTGCGCTGATGGCCGACCCGGGCGACCTCTCGGCCGCTGCAGACGCCGCGAAGGACCGCTGTCGGCTCCGACTATGGCGCTTCGGGCAGCGCACCCCGAGAACGCAGAGCTTCGGGCGTTCCGATGACATGCCGTTCGGAAACTTGGCGCGCGTCGCTCGTGGAAAACCGCTCACTTGCAGAAATTCTGACAAGTTCCGCGCGTTCTTGTCGGAAAGAGGGGTCAGTGCGGACATCGGCGTTCGGTTTTTTTCTCACTCTTTGTTGGCGTTGTGTCACTTGGTAGAAAAGAGTGCCACGTCGATCAGAACATGAAGAGGGGCCCCGCCGAAGCCGAGACGCAGCGAACGTCCATTATGCCGCCTTTGCACCATGCAATCAAAAGCTACAAGAAGCGCGCGATCAAATCGTCGATGTTAGTTCCGAAGGATCATTCCATCCTTCTCCAGGGCCTCATCCTCGCCGAGTCCGCGTTGCCGTCGAAGTCGCAGCCCTCCGGCGAGGAGCGCGCCGTCGAGTCGGACGCGGGGGGCGCCCTCAAGGTCGCTCGGCTTTGCGCCGTTTCCGTTGGGGTTGCCCCGGCCGCGTCGCACCCCGGGCGGCTGTTCCCGCGTGCCCATGGCGACCGACGCGAGCAGCCCAAAGGTGCTGCCAAAGCAACCTCGGCAGGCAAGGGCGGCAACGATCCTTCGAACCGCCAGTGCAGGGAGCGCGCCGCGACGGCCTTGAAGGAGGAGCTGGCCAGGCTCGACCCTCACAGCCGCCCGCTTGCAATCCAGGAGGGGATTGATTCGCGATTCAAGCGGGGGGAGATGAAGCAGGCAATGGGCCGGCTCGTGTGCGACGCGTGCCAGATTTGCATTCATTTTCTGGAAAATGCGCGCAGGGGCACGCGTGTCGGGCCTGCCGGGACCTCGGTGGCTAATGCGCCCTTCCCTGCAGCTGGCGCGCCCAGGCGGGGGCGGCCCGAGATATTTTTCTTCGGGCGCACTCTCTCACGATTCCAAATATTCTGGCAATTGGCTCCCCGAGGAGAGCGCGGACATGCCGACGTTTCATATGTGCTGGGCCGATGAAGAGCTTTGGCATGTCAATCCGCTTCTTCTTTGGCCCCCTTCGCCTTTCTAGGACCTGCGAAACGTTATCTACTCTTCGCTTCCGGGCGTTCGGCCGCCTGTGGTTTGCGAGCCCTGCTGCGTGCGACATCCTTAAGTGGCCTTGCTCTGCCGCAGCAGTTGGTCTCCGCTCTCTGGCCGCCGTGAAAAGAAACGGCGTCGCTGACATCCGACGTCGTGTTTTTCCGCTGCTGGGGCCCCGAGGGCCCGCGAGGCCCCCTTTCCCCGGGTGCAATTTTTCCGCTCCGGTGCGTTTTATTTCGGCTGCCCAGGGCGTTGATGCCAGCCCCCAGAGGCCAGAAACAACTCGCGGGCGCCCGCTGACTCGGGGTTCCAGAGGCCGTCTTTGCTGTCTTGGCTGCAATCGTCGCTGGCGCCTGCGGCGCCCAACCCGAGCGCCGCAGCCACGTGGGCTCAAGGATGGCTTGGCCCCGCCTCCCGGGTAGCCCCGACGAATCGGGCCCCCAGTCGCGCCCGAAACTGGATTTCGCATGCCTTCCCCGCGATGATTTTCCTGCGCTGGCAACGCGCCCGGACACGGTGCCGTTTCCATCCTAAGCTCCACACTGTTGGGCACCGCCCGGAGCAACCGGCGAGCCTCGGCGGACGACCCGTTCGGCGCGACAGCCTCTCGCGCATTTCCCACGGTATCGCCAGGGAAAAAGACGTCTGCTTGGGCAGCCTGTCCCTCTCGCCAATGGAGCGGGGCGCGTCCTCAACGCAGTCGCCCAGCAGACAAAACCCGCGCGCGGCCATACAGAGATGCATCCAAGCAGCGCGGGAGGATTCCACAACAGCCCAGTAAGACTACGTGCTGCGCGGGCCCGTCAGCGAGCTGGGGTCCGCCTCGGGGGGGACCTTGCTGCCGTGCAGTGTGGATCTGAACGTCATGGCATCGTGTTCCCAGTTTGAAGGGTCGCCGTGGAATCCTGTCGTCATCGCCAAAGCATCGGTGAGGGGATGGCACGTCCAGAGGAGTCTCTTGGGCGAGTGGGAGAAAACATGGGCTGATCGCGCATCGTCTGGCGCGGACTGAAAAAGCGTTGTGCTCACACGCCTTCGGCGGCCAAGCGCCTTCTGCGCATCGCAGAATTGTTTCATGTTGTCACGGCCTCACCTTGGCCCCATGTGTAGGTGCATCGAAGGTTCCATTGGCAGCGCCCGCGTGCGGTTCCACCCTGAAGCCCTGCGCACCCATCGCGCGCTTCGTGGCCCCATGGTGAGTTCCACCGACGGCCCCCGTGGCAGCGCCCGCATGCGGTTCCACCCTGCACATCGGCGCACCCATCACACGCTTCGTGGCCCCATAGGGAGCTGCACCGAAGGCCCCAGTGGCACCGCCGTACGCGGTTCCACACATAATGTCGGCGCACCCTTTCAAACGTTCCGTGACCCATAGGGAGCTGCACCGAAGGCCCCAGTGTCAGCGCCTGCGTGCGGTTCTCCCTCCGATTTCGGCGCACCACTCACACGCTTCGTGGTCCCAGCGGGAACTCCACCGAAAACCCCTGTGGCATCGCCCGCATGCGGTTCCACACCCAGATTCCGGCGTTCCTTTTCACACGTTTCGTGGCCACGTGGGGGGCTCGACCGAAGGCGCCAGTGGCAGCGCCCGCATGTGATTCCACCCTTCCAATGTCGGCACACCC
This sequence comes from Prorocentrum cordatum, assembly GCA_963575745.1. Classification (NCBI taxonomy): domain Eukaryota; class Dinophyceae; order Prorocentrales; family Prorocentraceae; genus Prorocentrum; species Prorocentrum cordatum. The sequence goes on from CAUYUJ010019069.1 coordinate 107,621, forward strand.
ATCACACGCTTCGTGGCCCCATAGGGAGCTGCACCGAAGGCCCCAGGGGCACCGCCCGTACGCGGTTCCACCCTGCATTTCGGCGCACCACTCACATGTTTCGTGGCCCCACGGGGGGCCTATTGACAGCTCCAGTGGCAGCGCCCGCATGGCGTACCGTGTCCGTGGCAATGTCGGCACACCCCTGACACTTTTCGTGGCCCCATTTGGAGCTGCACCGAGGATGACACTCACAACTACGGCTCACAACTGCACATGGTTGGGTCCTTCGCCAGGATCGCGTTTCAGTTTATGCTGGTCGAATTAATGTGTTGGGTGTTTTTTCTCGGCCTTCCCCCCCAGCGTCGCCTCTACTACCCTCCGAGGAGAGAGAGAGAGAGAGAGAGAGAGAGAAAAGGAGAGAGAGTGTGCGAGTGAGACACACATATGTATGGAGAGAGAGAGAGAGGGAAACAGAGGAGGAGGAGGAGGAGGAGGAGGAGGAGGAGGAGGAGGAGGAGGAGCAGGATAAAACCGAACCCACACACATACCAAGCAAAGGTAACAATTAGGGATGAGAGCGACAGGAAGCGTTGGACATCCAAACTAAAGCAACACAACAGCTGTAGGTAGATCTCAGTAGCCCTCACCATACCTATGTGTACATGTACCTATACGACCGCCCTGCGGGCGATAAGGAGTTTGTGGGGGGATTGGAATCAAATGCGCACCCTGACTGACCTCCAGCCTGTCACCTTGATCTCATCTCTCTCTTTCTCTCCCTCTCACTCTCTGTGTCTCTGTCTCTCTCTCTCTCTCTCTTTCTCTCGCCCTCTCTCTCTCTCTCTCTCTCTCTCACTGGATTGATGGATTGATGGGTTGGGTTGGGTGGATTGGATTGGGTGGGATAAGATAAGATGGGACAATGTGGGTTGGATAAGATGGATTGGATTGGACAAGATAGATTGGATAAGATAAGCTGGATTGGATAAGAAAGCCCGCCGCAGGCGCCGAAAAAAATGAATTATGAAATTAGCGACATGCGTTAGCGCCAGACGCCCGGGACACCCGGGACACCGCCCGGCCCAACTGGGACACCTCCCGGCCACCGGCGGACGGCAAAAGGACTTTCGCTCCTCTTTCGGCCTAGCTACAGGAGGATCACGTGCAGCTTCAACCTCGCCCGCACCCACGACACGAACACGAAACCGAAACCGATTTCCCGGTGGGGGGTCTCCGTTTCTTTACGATCTCACCCCCCAACCTCCGACTCATACCCTAAATCATCCCCGCAGGTGATGACGCTGAACACCCCGATGGCTATTTATGGCGACGCGTTCGGCTTGGAGAACATGCGGAAGGCTCGCGGCAATTCCACGCCCGAGTTGCAGAGCGCCGAGGAGGTGCACCTGACTTCCCTGCCGCCGTGCAGCACTCACGGGCAGGAGCTGCGGCAGAACAACCTGAAGTACACCGACACGAAGAACGCGCCCTCCATATCTCTCGGCTGCATCTGGGACGGGAAGATGAGCCTCATAGCCCGGACCGCCGACAAGCACCCCGGGTACAAGTTCTACGCGTGGCTGGACGTCGGCATGCACGCCTACAAGTACGAGGTCATCAAGAAGCACGGAGGCCGGCCATGGCCCGACGCCGCGAAGCTGGCCACCCTGCCCACCGACCGCGTGTCCGTCGACCGCACGTTCGAGTGCGCGAAGTGCAAGCGCGGCGACTGGGACAACTTCTGCCACTGCATCGCGGCCACTTCCATCCTGGTCCCGGGCTCAATGGTGAAGGAGGTCAGCGACCTCTTCTATCGCTTGATGGAGGAGGGGGAGGGGGGGAGGGGGAGGAAGAGCGCCGCAATTGGGCGTGGGAGGGGACACGAGCAGGGAGGGGAAGCAGCAGTTGCAGCAGGATCAGGAGGATATCCGGGGGCCCCCACACGGTGTGGTGACCACACCGTGCGGTGAGTCGGTGGGGATTCGGGGTCACCGCACGGTTTCGGGACTGGGGTCAATTTCCGAGGAGGTCTTGGGCGACAGGGGCTTCCGAGGTCCCAAGACCGTGCTGTGACGGACCGTGCGGTGAGGTCTTGGGGGATTTCGAGGTCACCGCACGGTCCGTCACCGCACCGTTTCGGGACTCCAGAGATATGGAGGAGCGGGGGATGGTACGGGGGGGGAGAGGGGCGAGGAGACCGGGGAAGACGATTAGCAGTGCCTAGACGCGCACTGGCGCGTCTCTGCCCTCTGCCTCCCCTTTGTCTCCCGTTTGCCCTTGGCCTCAAGTCGGGCCTGACCCTCTACAGGGGGAATACTCGAAAATTGTCAGAAAATGGCCTGGGGACTATTTTCGGATTTTTTTCACAATTTTGGGGTATTTTTGGAGTAGTTTTTATTTTTCCTTGAAAATCCCCCTGTAGGGGGACACGCCCGACTCAACCTTGGCCCGCTGTGCATAGTAGTCCTCATCCAACCTGTTCCGTCATTGTCCTCACGGAGGAGGAGAGCCAGCACCAGAGGGGTTCAGATTGCACTGATTGTCTGCGCCAGCATTGCATGGATCCAGGGCCACGTTGCGGTGGCCCGGTGCGCCAAGCATTCATTGGTCCCACGGCGCCAGCTGCTGCTTTGCCAGACGCCCGCGCTGGACCGAGGAGGAGGAGGAGGAGGAGGAGGAGGAGGAGGAGGAGGAGGAGGAGGAGGAGGAGGAGGAGGAGGAGGAGAGGAGGAGGAGGAGGTGGAGGAGCACGTTTGTGGAAGCAGGTGTTCTGGCTGCGCTCAAGAACAACACGCCTACTTCCCGGGCGCACGCTCCAGGCAGACGAATTCGGGACCAGCCTTCCGATCTGTCCACCTACCCACCCACCCCATCGCCCGACTCCCACGCCCTCCTGTCGTCCCCCTGACCCCCTCTGTCACCCTGGGAGATATCGGACAAGGCATCCGATCCCCCAGGGCCCACATTGCGTTGGACACGGGAGTTCCCCAAGTCCGTAACAGAGCGACCCCGTCATGCCGCTGCAATGTCAAACGTTGGGCATTTGTTTCGTGGCTACTAGCTGGTGGTGCACGTGCTCAGCATGCCGACTCCGAAAGGCCCACCACGGGTTCAGGCACCCTGATGCCTAGAGAAACCTTATTCGAGAGCTTCACCCTGAGGTTAGGCGCACGTTGGATGGCGGGTCCCTGGGATGCACGGCCTTGCTTCGAGCAAGCGAAGAGCCTCTTCCGCCTCCGCCTCCGCCTCCGCCTCCGCTTCCTCTTCTTCCCATCCCCCTGGGGGCAGGAGTGCTTTGAGCAAGCGAAGGGCAAGACCTCGGCCTACACCTGCATCAGCGAGCAGCATATTCTTACCCAGATGCACAAGGAGAAGCCCGGGCTGTTCAATTTCGTCGACAAGGGCTACGGCAGCATGGCGGCTGACCTTGTCACTCAGATGTACGAAAGCCACGGAAGGGAGGGGGGAAGGAGGAGGAGGAGGAGGAGGAGGAGGAGGAGGAGGAGGAGGAGGAGGAGGAGGAGGAGGAGTAGGAGGGGGAGGAGGAGGAGGAGGAGGAGGAGGAGGAGGAGGAGGAGGAGGACAAAAGAGGAGGAAGAGGATGAGAAGGAGAGAGGAGTAGTGCCGATGAAGAAGGGGGGAGATAGGGTGGATGAGTCTTCTGGACTGGAGTGGTCAACCCGGGGTAAAAGGGGGCCAATCAGCAATGGACCCAGGCAGTTGGCGTCGCCATTAAGATCTGTGCTCTCGAGATTGAGAGCGGTGATCTGAGCAAAGCTGTGCTTGCGCTGTCGAGCTGGCATGGCGATCGCACGGTGCCGCCAGAAAGCGTTGTACAGCGTTACGCTGTCACATTGATGGCACTCTCCGCCACCCACCAGCCCGTTGTCCGTGCGACACGGACCCAGAGGCTAGAAGCAAGGGGAACGTCCCCTCGATGGACCCTCGCTTGTGATTTGGATGGTTCCTCTCTGCGGCTCGCTCACACTCGGGTTCGGTGCGGGAGGGCGCATAGTGATGATGGGACGTCCAGTGCAGCCCCTTCACACGGAGTTCCCCCGCCTAGTATCCGCAACATCGTAGGTTAGCAGCTCGCGCTCAGCGGAGTCTGCCAACGTCAAGAAATTACGGTTTGTGGAAGTCGTCTGTAGGCGAAACTTTGGTGGTGGACTTAGTATTTCCCGCCCTACGGTGGAGCGAAAATAGTCTCTTCTGTGACGCGCGGTGTCGACGATCGAGGTATCGGCCTTAGTTTGTCACAGACATGTGCGTCACATTCAAACACCCGAATGCAAGAGCGAGGACGGTCCTGCGGCAGGGTCGCCTGCCGACTCCCGAGAACGAGTTGGACGCGTTTGCATTTGTATCCCGCTGAGTTTCCTCCTTCCCCAAAGCTGCGCTGAGAAAGCTACATGACCATTCGAACTCGTGTCAATTCAGGGACCTCCCCGCCATGGGCAGGAAGTCGCTTCGGACTGCTGGGATTCTGTTCCAGCGGCGCCTCGATCCATGAGGTGCCGCCTACAGATTGCCCTGGTTTCCACGGCGGAGCGAGAAGGTAGCTGTAGCTATGTGTTCCTTCCAGTCGGCGAGATTTCCGTGAAAAATTGCAGCGCTTTAGCCACGTGTTGGAGATATACGCAGAGCCTCTCGTGTTTCGGACCAGCTCGAAACCTCAGCGGAGGAGGGAGAAGGGTGGCGGACTGAGGATCAAGGACGAAGACGGAAGTGGGAGGAGAGAGGAAGGAGGAGGAGACGGCGGAGGAGGAGGAGGAGGAGGGAGTATGGAGGAGGGGGAGAAGAGATGACGCAGGACTCGAGAGCGCGCTTTTTGAAACATTGGCGCAGGAGGATGCAAAGGACGACGAAGGAGGGAGAGCGAGAGAGAGAGAGAGAGCAAAAAAAAAATAGGAGGAGGAGGAGGAGGAGGAGGAGGAGGAGGAGGAGGAAGAGGAGGAGCATGTGGAGGAGGATGACGACGAGAAGGAGGACAAGGACGAGGGCGGAGGAGGAGTGTGGGGAGGACGAGGGAGAAGGAATGGGGACGAGGCGTACCCTCCACCACTCCCTTCCGGAGCAGGATCCGAGAGCGCGTTGTTCGACATGCTGACGGGGGAGGAGGAGACCACTCGGGTATAGCCAGGACCCTGGTTAAGGGGAGCTGGTTAGTGATTGGTTCCCGAAGCCCAAAATATGGATTGGAATCACTAAACCAGGTCTGCCGTAGCTGATGCTTCTCGGGTTACGGCAATTCCGGTGAGTGGATTGGGACGGGGGGGGCGCACCCCGGTACACATCACTAAACCAGGTCCCACTCAACCCGGTTCTGCCAACGCCCGAACCACGCCGGGAGCACGGCAGTTGATGCGCCGTACTAGGCCTCACAATCCTCCCCCTCCCATGCCTTGGCGTCAACAGGGGCTGAAGTGCAACTGGGAGGTGTGTGTCGTTCGGTGTGTGTGAAGCGCTACTTCAACATGCGATGAAGAGTGATAGTTCTCCCAGTCTCAACCGTCGACCACCGACCCTCTCCAGGGTTGCGCTCTGGCCAACATGTCGAGACAGATCCAGTTGCTGCGGCAACTAAGGCGCCCCAGGCGGCGTAAAGATGCCCAAATCCTCATTTCGAGACGTTCGACCCTCGACAACCTCCAGACCTCTGATGCCGTGTTCTCCCAACACAGGAACTCATGGACGTGTTGACCTCGTGGATGTTTTTTTAAAGTCCCAAATTGGGTCCGTGGCGGCCTGGGGCACCGAGTTCTGCCCCCAGAGACCGACGCTGCTTGCGGAGAGGGCATTGTCTGCCAATGCGTGAGAGGTCTTGGTCATTATATCTATATTCTCGTCCTCCTCTGTGCGTCTCCAAGTGCTTCTTGGATTGTCCCTGTTTTTTCCTTGTCCGCCCTTTTCTTGCCCGCCAGTGTCCCTCCTCCTCCTTCCTCCTTCCGCCTTCCTCCTCCCTCCCCCTCTTCCTTCCTTTGTCTATCCCCTCTTCGTTTTCACCCTTCTTGTCTTCCCCCTCTGCGTCCTTCTCATCTTTCTCTCACCCCCTCCTCCTCTTCCTCCTCCTTCTTTCCTTCCTTCCCCCTCCTCCTCCCCCTCCTCCTCCCCCTCCTCCTCCTCCTCCTTCTCCTCCTCGTCCTCCTGTCAACCCAACCCACCATTTTGGCTCAAAGTAGCCGGCTGTGGTTTTTTCCATAACCATTCCCACCCCGATGGGTGATCCTCTCCTGGCTGCCCTGCGTGTCATGGGCCGCAAGGGTGGTTTGTCCGTGGGCAACTCCTCGCCCTGCACCTTGGCCATCACATCTGCTGTTGCTCTCCACGATGCGGTCCGGACTGGCCACGTCAGGGGACAAGACCACCCAGCTCTCGAGCGCCATGCGCAACACGCTGCTCGTGGTCTCCGCCTTCATCAGGTCTCGAAGTTCATCAACAGGTCCCATATCGGGACCCACTCTCAGACATTGTCGAGGACGCTTCTGAGTCTAGCCGCTTCTCGCCTCAGGAATGCCAGCTCATGCGGGACATCGCTAATAACCGCAACGCCAGCTCGCACAAGGCCTGGACCTCCACCGCGAGGTTCAAGCTCAAAGGAGACTTTCCAGCTCCTGTCTTGCCTGTTGTTCTTGCTCAGGGCAACAGAACCTCGGATGTGTCGACGCCCGCGCTTCCAGGTTCTAACAGGATGTTGCTGGACGCGGTGCAGAAGGGCGCACCCGTTGGCAAGTCCGCACTGACGGTTGGCTTTGGAGGCGGTCTCCCTCGCGCCAACGCTGCCCCCACTCGTTTTCAACCATGGCTGCGTTGCGGTCGGATTTCGAGACACTGGAGTCCGCTCTTGCCGCAGGCAAGCAAGACCGACGGAAGACCAACGTGCCCTCGCTGGCCTCCTCAAGCAGGTCAGCGACCAAAACATCGAGTTCAAGCAGGGCCTGTCCGCGGTCATCGCCGCGGCCGAGCTCCAGTTTCCCAACTCTGTGGACCAGCTGCGACAGCCGACGACGCAGGTCGCACTGATGAGCGAGCTCATTTCCATCATCAACAAGTACCACGACGAACCCCTCGAGTTGCCGCAGAGCGCGCCAACTGCCGACTTTGCCGCGAACGCTTTGCCCGACGCGCATGTGGTTTCTGATTCTGCCGCGCCCGTGGTCGCCGACGCCGCGCTGCTCGGCGCGCCCACCTCCACCCGCTCAGCGCTGACCAGTATCCAGACGCAGAGTGTCGACCAGAAGGGGCTCCCGCCCGACAAGAAGGACCTGCACTCTACCATCGCTGCTTCCTGCAGAGTGATATCTGGATTCGACGTCCTCGCTGACGAGCGCAAGGGCTCGGCCATTGCCATGCCTGTGAACACTGAGCCCGCGATCGCCACCGACTCCGACGAACTGATGCCGATCAGCATTCAGCCGCAGCGACGACCTGATGAATTTCCCGCGCGGCGGCTTGCTGGACATGTTCGAAGTCAGGGCTCGCCCAGACGCGCATCGCTGGAGAAGAGGCTCCCGTTCGACAAGAAAAACCTGCACTCCATCATCGCTGCTGCCTGCAGAGTGATTTCCGAGTTCGACGCCACCAGCAAGAGTAAGGCATCGGCCTTCGCCAGGTCTGTGAATACGGAGCCTGCGCTCAACCACGCCATCGTCTCCGACGGCCAGCTGTCGATCAACACGCAGAGCCACTACGACGACCTGCTGAACTCCCCGCGTGACGGCTCGCAGGACTTGGTCGGAGTTCCGGACTCGTTCTGCTGCGCATCACTGGAGGACCTCATCAGCACCGGATTGTGCTTTGGCGATATTGATGGCGGCTCCACCACGTCGGACTGGTCCAGAACGGACATGGAGGCACACCCCGAGCTTTTCGCCACCAGCGACCCCGAGACCAGCGACTTCCCCACTTCCGACTTCCACACATCATACAAGATGAACATCTGGCGCTGCACCTCCCCGCCCGCCCCGCGCGCGCGGCCGTGCCAGGCACGTCGGACGTCCCCGTTAAGAGACGTTCGTTCCTCCTCCTCGCTTCCTTTTTTCCGTCCTCCCTTCCTTCTTTCTCTTCCTATCCTTCGCCTCTTCCTCCTCTATCATTACTTATTCTCTTTGTCCTCCTCGTCCTCTTTTCCTCATCATCCTCGTCCTCCTTCCTCTGTCCTCCGCCCTTATGAATATTATTCGCATTAGTGGTATGTTTTACGTGTTTCGTGCCAGCATTTGCAGTAGCATCATCTTTGTTATTGCTATCTGTTATATGTATCAGTCTTGTGATTATTATGTGTATTCGTATTACGTTTAGTATTATGATTACTCTTAAACATCGTATTATTATTATTATCAATATTATTATTATTAGTATTGTTATTATTATTATAATTACTATTACTATTACGATTATCATTATTATTATTAGCATTATTATTATTATCATAATTCTTATTAATATTAGTATTATTATTAGTACTATTATTATTATTCATAGCATTATCATTTATTATGTTCCCCAATCAGAGCTTGCTTCTGTAGGGGTCCTAGCGGATATAAAGCTGAGGTGAGGTGGGCGGCCGATTTCGGTGGCCGGGGCCGGGTGCCCGGGTGCCCGGGGGTGCCCGGGTGGCCGATTTCGGTGGCCGGGCCCGGGTGCCCGGGTGCCCGGGTGCCCGGGGGTGCCCGTGTGCCCGGGGGTGCCCGGGTGCCCGGGGGTGCCCAATAGCCCAGGAGCCCTATAGCCCTATAGCCCTATAGCCGTATAGCCCTGTAGCCCTGTAGCCCTATAGCCTTATATCCCTATAGCCCTAATAGCTTTTATATCCATATAGCTCTATAGCCCCATAACCCATATAGCTCTATAGCCCCATAACCCTATAGCCCTATGGCCCTATAGGTCACAGTCCTATAGCCCTATAGCCCGATAGCCCTATAGCCCTATAGCCCGATATCCGTATAGCCCTATAGCCCAATAGCCCTATAGCCCTATAGCCCTATAGCCCCATAGCCCTAACAAAAATATGATTGGGGTTTTTCTCCGGTATCATTTTATTATTAGCACGATTGTTAATGTTATGATCATCATGATCAATATTTTTCCTCACGCTCCTCTTCCTCCTCCTCCTCCTCCTCCTCCTCCTCCCCCCTTTTTCTCCTCCTCCCTCCTTCTCCTCTTTTTTCTCGTCCTCCTCCTCCTGCCCCCCCAGGAGGGCGTCGTGACCACTCCGCTGTGAGCGGCATCGCCGCGGCCCTGCCTCGTTTCTGCCGCTCCTCTCCAGCGCCGGGCCCGGGCCCCCCCGCGGCGGCGCCGATCCCCGCAGGAAGCTCCTGCTCCTGCTGATCCTCCTCCCTCCTCCTCCTCCTCCTCCTTCTCCTCCTCCTCCTCATCCCTCCTCCTCTCCTCCTCCTCCTCCTCCTCCTCCTCCTCCTCCTCCTCCTCTTTTCCTCCCTCCTTCCTCCCTCCTCCTCCCCCTCCTCCGTCGCCTCCTCCTCCTCCTCTTTCTCTCCTTCTCCTCTTCTTCCTCCTTTTCCCTCGTCTTCCCCTCTTCGGTCCTCCTCCTCTTCCTCGTCCTCCTGCTCCTCCTCCTCTTCCTCCTCCTCCTCCTCCCCCTCCTCCTCTTCCCCTTCCTCCTCTTCCACCTCCTCCACCTCCTCCTCCTCCTCTTCCCCCTTTCTCCCTCGTGTGGCCCCTCCTCTTCCTCCTCCTACAGCCTCCATCCTTGGCCTGCTGTCTTCATCGTCATCCTGCTGTTCATCTCTCCCTGTCCTCCTCGCCCCGTCCCTCCTCCTCCCTGCTCTCCCCCACTTTTCCTCCTTATAAACATCCCGTCGTTGCGCCACCAGGCGTGCCAGCAGGGCGGGCTGGGCGTTTTGCCCTGAGCTTCCCCCACCGTTTATGGTCCTGAAGCTTGACAGTTCCAACGGTTACACAAGGGGGGCGGCTGGTTTTCAAATTGTGATTCTCGCTTGAGCACCGCGCGTACTCGTTTCAAAAGCCTCCAGCAGTTACAGTCATGGAGGGCGGCTCATTTTGGAACTGGAGCTCTTTCCCTAGCGCCGCGCACGTGTGTCGTAGATTGTTGCGACACGTGCAAGGGTGGAGAGCGGTTCTTTTTGAACATGCGGCTCTCCCCGTGTCGCACACATTCGTCTTCAACACTTCCAACAATACAAGCATGGGGGTGCACTCCTGTTAAAGGTGGGAGTGTCGCTTCATACGCGTTCCAGCTTCACGACTAGACATGGAATACCCGGGGGCGTAACCAACCCACCTGGGAAGTCTTGTAACCTATTTGGTGGGTCGCCTGCGGACACCAGTCTGCTGGACCTTCCAGAGGATCACGGATGTGGCGACAGCTGCGCGGTTGCCAGCGCCCAGGGGGGCACTGTTGCCTTTGAACATGCGTCGGGCACCGTTCCGCCGACCTCCCCGCAGGTTCACGAAAAAATGGCGGCAGCTGCACAGTCGGCAGCACGCAGGGAGGGCAAGGTCTCGCCTGGGCGCGCGCAGGGCGTCGCCCTGATGGACCTCCCAGGAGCTCAAACTATTGGCGGCAGCTGTGTAGCTGGTTGCATCCATGAGGTGCCCGTGGGGCGTCGCTCTGCCGGTCCCCCCAGAAGCTCACGAAAGCGGCGAGCACCTCAGGATGCGCGGCACGAGACTAGCTGGACGTAGGAGGCAGGAAGGGGGGGGGGCCAGCGGGAAGAGGTGGGAGGAGCAGCGGAGGGAAGCAGCCGCGCACTATTCAAATTCAGAACCCAACACAGGATGGGTGGGACACATTGCGCAGCACCTACAAGGACGGAGGTCAGTTCCGTTCCAGTTTTGGCTCTCGCGTGCGGCCTCCTTAAACATGAGCGCCTTTAATTTCTGGGGCGGGAGCGTCTCTCTCTCTCTCTCTCTGTCTTCTCTCTCTCTCTCCCTCTCTCCCTGTATCGATTATATATATGTGTATATACATATAGAGATGCTACATATTTATAGGAGCTGCACGGATGGAGGGTGGCTCTTTCTCAACGTGGTGTTCGTTGTTGGCACGTCATTGAACGCTATCGTATTGCCTCTTCGCACTCATTGTAGCCAAAGGGATTCAGGGTAGTCCCCTTCAACACGAGACTAAATGGCAGGCCCATGCATAGTGAGCTTGACTTCAAAGGAGGTACTTCCTGTAGTAAAGGAGTGCCTGAGACCGACGGGCCAGGCGTTTCTCTGAAAGACTTCCTTATACTGTATGATCCTTAGTCGTGGAGTTCCCAAACGAGGCACGCAGGCAGGTAGGGCCAGCGGTTTTCAAAATGTGGTCCTTGCTTTAGCGCCGCACGCGCTCCTTTTAATTCATCTTACTATTACACGGACGGAGGGGTGGTTGTTTTCAACATGTGGTTCTCGCCTCAGGGCCGCGCACGTTCGTCCCAACGGATTCCATAGTTTACACGCATGGAGGGCTGGTCGTTTTCAACGTGTGGTTAATGCATACTTGTCTTGAAGACTTATCAAACTTGCACGGATGAAAGCCGGTGCATTTTGAATATCGGGCTCTCGCCTGATATTTCCTCAACACATGTTCCCATTAGAGTGAGATTGTGCAACGGCTTCACGGATGCATGACGGCCCCTTTACAAACATTGTTATTGCCTGAGACTTCGACACGAATTACCACTAGCACAGGATATCGCAACAGTTCCACGCATGAAGGGCGGTTACTTTTTAACAATGGGCTTGCTCTTAGGAACTCGTGATATTCAAAGACCAGAAGTTTGAATCCTTCTGTATCAGCTGCACGTATGCAAGGTGGTTGTTTTTTCCAAACGGAGTTCTCGTTGGAGTTCTCGTTGGGTACCTTGGGACGGGAGGGCGTATTGCAGGATCGTTGGCACGTCTTGGGTGTCCTCTGATGATATTGCGTTTCCTCTTCCTCCTGCCACTCCTCGTCCTCGTTAGCGGTTAGCGACGTCCTCGTCCTCCTCACAGCTCCTCGAAGTAGGATCGAAGTTATTAGGTGCTGTTGGCTTCTTTGGCACTTCCAGAGGCCTCCCGAGAACGCTGATGGCCTCCAGGGACCTTTGTAGACCCCTGTGTACCAGTAACTCCACCTCGTCGCACCAACAGCGATGCCAAAAGAGCGTTCTGGGTATTTTGCCTGAGACCTCGTACCGCTTATGACTCTGATACGTGAAAACTCCCAGCAGGTACTCGAATGGAGTGCTGGTCGTTTCAAATTATGATTATGGATTTCGTGCCGCGCAAATTCCTAGAACGCGTTGCCAGCTACACGGATTGAGGGCGGGTTGTTTTCAACACGTGGTTTCTTGCGTAGCGCCACGTCTGTTCGTACGGGATGTCCCAAATATCTGCACGGATGCAGGTAAGGCGGCTTTCAGAATGTGGCGTCTTGATATTCTCCAACCTCCAGCAGTAAGACGGATAGTGAGTGCTCATTTGTCAACATGGGTTCTCGCTTGGTGCATCCTCAAGTTTAATGGACTGGCGCGCAAACATTGCGCAACAGTCTCGCGGATGAAAGGGCGGCTTAGTTTCCGAAGTGTGGATCTCGCTTCAGTTCTCCCCAGCTGGCCCAAACTTACTTTCCATACATGCAAACATGTATGACAGTTATACAGACAAAAAGCGGTTGATGATCGAATTCACGGAATCGTTTGAAGTAATTCCGAGTCGTCTGAGCATTTTGTGTGTTGTGTTCTTTTTCGGGCCAGAAAATGGATGGCGCTCGTTTTGTTCATACCCCCGCTCTCGCTTTAATGTGAGAACCATGGGGCAGTCATCTCTCAAATAATCCCCCACATAAAAAAAACAACAACAAAAAAAAAACGCCAGCGCGCAGGGACGCATGAGGACGGGACTGGGGACTGGAGTGTGTATTGTAGCATCGTTGGTGCTTGATTGATGCATCATAGGTTTCCCCTGGTCTTCCGAATCCCCTACCAGTATAAACAACTCCTCGCCGTTGCACCACCAGGCGTCGGCAGGGCGGGGCGCGCGTTCGGAAAGAGTTCCCCCGCCGCCTATGTCCCCGAAGCTTCAAGTTTCAAATGGTGTTGTGGATGGGCAGCGGCCCGTTCACAAACACGTGGCTCTCGCTTCAGCGCCACGCACATGCAACCACCCATCGCCCAACATCTACAAGGATTGAGGGCGGTTACCCGTTTCAGCAGCATTTTTCCCAAGTCTTGTTTTCTCGTCAAATTGTGTAGCCGAGGCGAAGCATTCTGCGGGACGTGCGAGGGTGGAGGCTGTTTCTTGGACAGCACTGGCATCTCGCTGGGGACGTCAAGCACGTGATCAGACGAGACGGGTAAATGTGCGCCAGATACGCTTCCTTGAGCTGAGCGGCCGTTGCTCCTGGCATCACTCATAGCTGAAAGGGTGCAGCACGTGTCCTTGTCAAACATGGGACTCTCGCCTGTGTGGCAGACCCACGGGACGCTCTTCTTTCAAGCGGGCACGTCTCGTCGTGGAGCTCCTGTGCGGGCTTTGCAAAAGGGGGCTTGGTAGGGGAAGGCGTGATGCAGCGTCGCTAACGCATCTTGAGTGCACCCCTGGTCCTCCCCATCCCCATCCTGCTCCTCGTCGTCACCGTCGTCCTCCTCCTCCTCGGTCTTGTCCTCCTCATCCTCGCCACCCGCGGGCCGCACCAGGGTGGTCACTCGTTGTTCAATGCTGTGAGTGCCCCTGCTGCCTCATCATCCTTGCCTCCTCCTCCTCCTCGGCCTCTTCCCCCTCCGTCTCCTTCTCCATTTCTTCATTTCCCTCCTCCTGTCCAGCTGCGCTGACCATCACTTGAGGTGGGCGAGAAGGAGGCGGAGGAGGAGGAGGAGGAAGAGGAGGAGGAGGAGGGGGAGGAGGAGGAGGAGGAGTAGAAGGATAGGAGGAGAATTAACTTGAGGAATATATATATATATATATATATATATATATAAAGACTATGATAAGCAGGGGCATTGGAGGAGTGCCACGAGGGAAGAGGGAGGATGAGGAGTTGGGAGGATGAGGGGGAGGAGGAGGAGGAGGAGGAGGAGGAGGAGGACGATGATGATGATGATGATGAGGAGGAGGCGAGAGAAGTGGAAGGATCAGGAACATAGAGGAGAGAAGGGCGGGAGGAGAGAAGTGGGAGGAGGATGAGGAGGAGGAGCAGGAGGGCGAGGACGAGGACGAGGAGGAGGAGGAGGAGGAGGGCGAGGACGAGGACGAGGACGAGGACGAGGAGGAGGAGGAGGAGGAGGAGGAAGAGGAGAAGTGCGAGATGGTCGTCGTCGTCGTCGCCGTCGCCGCTGTCCGGGGAGGGCCACCCTAGGGTTGGTCTGCGCTCCTGGCGAACCCGCCCGCCGCCTGGCAGTGCGGCAAAAGAAGAGCGCAGCGCCTGTGGACGTCCAGCGCTGCTCTGCGCAGCCTGCCTTCGGGCAGGCCTCGGGGTGTCGCTGAGTCGTTGGCAGACCATTGGAAGAGGAGTATATACATGTGTATATATATATATATATATATATGGATAAATGAATAAATGCGCCCCCCCCTCCCGGAGCGTCCCACACCTCAGGAACATATGGGGGCAACTCCCAGTACCGCGCCCCCGGGCCTCCCAGGGAGGCCCAAACGGCCCAAGGCGTCCGCAAGGAGCCCCCAAGAACGCGAAAGGACGGCCCAAGACGCTCCCAAGCAGCCCAAGACAGACTTCCGACGGCTCTCCAGGCTCCCAGGAGGCTTCCAAGAGGCCCCAAGAGAGTTCCGAGAGGCGCCCCGGGAGCCCACATCGTTGATTTTCATGGCTTTTGTTTGTTTTTAACCTTCTCTCGTTTTCGAGCTTCCAGCGCTCCAAGACGGCCGAAAAGGCCCCCAAGACCGCCCACAAGACCGCCCAAGAGACCCCAAGACGGCTCCAAGACAGGCCAAGAAGGCCCCAAGACGGCCCAAGAGCACCCCGAGGCAGCCCAAGAGAGCCCCAAGATGGCCCGAAAAGCAGCCCAACAGGGGGAATGCAAATCGACAATCACAGCTTTCCGCTTCAAGAGGCCCCCAGGAGGCCCCAAGAGTCCCCCAAAGAGCCTGAATAGGCCCCCAAGAGTCCCGAAGAGACCCAAAAGTTGCCCTAAGAGGCCCCCAAACAGCCCCCCAGCGACTTCCAAACTGCCTCCCAATAGCCCCCTGCACGCCGCTTAGGCCCCCCCGATTCCTGCGCACTACATGTTCGGAGACCCCACTAAAAGAAAATCCAGTGTTTCTCTTTTTGTTCAAATTCATCCCGAGCCACATTAAGACTTCGGGGCCACACTGCAAAGATTTTCCGAGGATGCTGTTGAACTCTCTGACGTTGTCTTGGCACTCTCTTGGGTCGTCATCGTGTCCTCTTGGCTGCTCCTGAAACCACCGTAAAATATCGAGGTCCCATGGGTTCACCTGTCCAGCCTAGCTAGAACGTCAGCGCGCGCGCCAAGGCAGAGACAAAAGAGGGGACCTCCCAAAGCCTTACGAGCGCTTTGCCCCAAGGTGGTCCCAAGGTTCTCCCAGAGGTTCTCGAGGCGCCCCCCAGGTGCCTGCGGAGACTCCCGGGAGGCTCCCAGGAGGCACCCAGAGCCCCCCAAGGAGGCCCCGAAGAAGGTTCCCAAGACGCCGCCAAGAGGCCCCCAGAGGCGTCACGACAGTCCACGGCCTGTATCCAGGAAACGTCTGGCCCACGGCCCAGACGCGGCAGTTGGAACAAAAAGGGAACTCCAAGAATTCATTTTTTTTCGAACTTACCCCCAGCTCAGTTTTGCACCATCGACCATGATGAAGGCCCCCCGTCACCACCGAAGGAAGATCCCAGGAAGCCTTCGAGGGCCCCAAATCATCGAACACCTAAAGGACATTTGTGATTTTGTGGTTTCCGCAGTTTCCCTTATGTACGCTTCCGAGGCCTGCGCAGGGACTCCAAGAAGGTTGTTAGATGCACAAGAGCACTTCAACAAATTAGATGTCATGCGTTAGACTGTTGAGCCTAGCTAGAATTTGAGCGCGCGCGAAGCGCGCGCGGTTGTTCGTATATGCATATACATGTAAACATACGTGTAAATATCTATGTACGTTTGTATATACAGTTTATATATATAAACATATAATATACACATATGTAGACGCATCATCCCGCAATCGCGGATAAGAGTGAGGGGGCGGCGGGGACGTCGGCAGCCTGCGAGGCTCTGAAGAAGCCCGCCGCAGGCGCCTAATTTTTACAGATTGTACCATCATTCCGCCGCCCGCAGGCACCGATGTTTCGTTAAAGCTCTGTGGGTGGGTCGCGGGCCGGGTCGCGGGTGGGTCGCGGGTGGGTCGCGGGCCGGGTCGCGGGTGGGTCGCGGGGTGGGTCGCGGGTGGGTCGCGGGCGGGTCGCGGGGTGGATCGCTGGCGGGTCGTGAGCCGGGTCGCGGAGGGGACGACGCCAAACAAACAAACAAACAAACAACAAGAATCCGCATCACGGAATCCCACTTCAGCCACGCACCCAGGGACAGTGAATGACCGTTCGTCCCCCTCACTCTGACACACATCTAGATACACATGTGTGTATCAGCTCCTTCCAGCCTGCCAGAGGGGGCCTGTGAGGGTCGTCTGGCCTGAGGTGGCACGCTTACGGAACGAAGGATGAAGTTGATAAGGACGCCAGAGAGGGGGAGGAGAGGGATGAGAGGACTGAGCAGCAGCAGTATCAGGAGCAAGACGGAGAGGAGGGAGAAGAACGGGATGAGGAATGAAAATATTGGCAAAAGGTGAAGGAGGATGAGGAGGAGGAGAAGGAGGAGGGTTGAGGGAGGTAGGGCGGAAAGAAGAGGAGGAGAAGGAGGAGGACACGGAGGAAGGGGAGGAGGAGAAGGAGGAGGATGAGGAGGAGGGCGAGAGGAGCAACACGAGGCGGAAGAGCAGGAGGATCAGCAGGACGAGGAGGACACATCGGCCCAGCCGCGAGACTCCTCAGCCTCGTTTCGGAGGCGATGTTTCTATCCCAACCCCCGGCTTTCCGACGAAAAATGAAGCGGCTAAGAAACGGAGGGAGACCCTGGGATACACCCCCAGGGGGCCTATTCGGACGCACCCCTGTCGAGGATGGACGCCCCCCCTGTCTATCCCAGGGTTGGCCCCCAAATTTTTGGTCCACTTGGAAGCCCTTACGAAGCCTGGGATAGGGGTCGACACATCCCCCGTGATCGTTCTCCTCGTCATGGACGGCGCAGGCGCAGGCGTAGATGTTGTGGCTCCGCGCAGGTGGTACGTGCCCGTCACGGCCGACGGCACCGCGGAGGCCAGGGGGGAGGGAGCTGGGCGGGGAGGGAGGGAGGTACAGCCGGGGCCCTGAAGAAGGAACCCTTTTTGTCGGGGAGGGGCTCCGTGTTCCTTAGTTGCTTTACAGTGCGCCTTTGGGTTTTCCTGAGGTTCTCCATGGAGCATCGGAGTTTAATGTATGGGGAAAAGGGGCCTCGTTCCTTATTTATCGTTCCTCCTCCTAGCCCTCCTCCTCCTCCTCCTCCTCCTCCTCCTCCTCCTCCTCCTCCTCCTCCTCCTCAGGGGGGGCAGCATTGCCTGGACTGTCGGCCGCTGCGCTCAGAGAAACCCTAAACCCTAAACCCTAAATTTCTAATCCTATAATTCTAACATTTCCTGGGCATGCGTGCAGAATCTCTTGTATTTTACACTACAAAGTGCCCGGTCCCCGTTGCGTTCCGCCTTCATCTATTGCAAAAATAGCATTTGCTGAGCATGCGTGCAGAATCTCTTGTATTTTACACTACAAAGTGCCCGGTCCCCGTTGCGACCCGGTTATGTAAACCGGCTCATCTACTGCAAAAAATAACACTTGCTGATCTTGAGCATGCTCCATCCTGAGCATGCGTGCAGAACCTCCTGTATTTTACAATACAAAATGCGACCCCCTTATGTACATGGGCTCCATCTCCTGCACAGCCTCGCGCTTCCTGCGCATGCGTGCAGAATCTTTAGCCCGTTAGAGCACTCGCGTGCCAACTGGATCGCACATCCGTCGTCGCCGTCGTCGTCGTCGTTGTCGACGTTGCACTCGCTGTGGTTATACCGAGGGGAGAGATGATCTTTATGGTGGGGTGGCTTGCGGGTGGGACTGACGGCCACCGCAGGTGGGTTCGCGGTCAAGGTGTACTCGTGGCCGCGCCTAGTAGACCCTAAATTTCTAATCCTATAATTATTAAGCCCTAGTTACCATAAAACCGGTCGTTATGCAATCCGGCCTCATCTATTGCAAAAAGAGTAATCTGTAGATGTGGTTTCTCCCAGTCCCTGTGTAGCATACCGGTCTACATCATGTTGCTGTTACTGCAACTGTGATGGCTCAAGTTCTGATGTGGGGGTGGGCGCCAGTCGTCCTCGCGGCCGCCAGGGACCTCACCACCCTTGGCCTTCATTACCAGACCGCGGCGATCGCCGCCCAGTGTCCGAGCCTTCCTGCGATCCCTGCGTGCCCCGAGCTGGTGTGCTCGTCGGGGCCTCCGCTCCCGGCCTGCCCGGCCGCGCACTGTGAGTGCACGTGCCCCAAGCCCGAGGCGGGCAGCTGGCTGCTGTTGCTGGGCGCGGGCGTGGCCACGGGCTGCGCGCTGGCGGGTCTGGTGCTCGGCGCTGCCGTCGGACTGTACGTTGGACGACTCGCGGCTCGCGGGTCGAGTGCATCTGTGTGTTCGCCCGAGGCTCTGCGTGACGCTCACGTGGTGGAGCCTGCCGCGGGACCAGAGACAGCGAGGGCGCTGGTGGTGACGCCAGCATCGAGGAGAGATGGCGGCCAGGCCGCGCTCGCTTGACATACGGGAGCCGCAGATCGTCGTGAATTTCCCTCTGGATGCTTTGCCGTGGCATCATCGGATTCTTCTGCACGCCATGGGCGACGGGCGCTGGATGTGCTTGACGCCAGATATGGAGATCACGCAGCACAACTTGAACGAGCTGCGTCACTATGTCCTCGATCGGAATGCGCAGTTTCCTCGGTGGGTGCTGGCTGGGCTCTATGCTTTTGACCCCATCGACCACGGGGAGCTGCTTGAGCTGAAGCGCCAAGCCCGGCAGCGCGCGGCGCTGCTGGGGGCTGGCGACGCCGAGGATGAGGCGGACCTCGCTTGGGTGCTCGCCGAGCCGCGGGACGCGAGGTTCGGCGAGGTGGTGCCTGCTGACGTGGTGGAGGACCCGAATCGTTGTGCCCATCTGCGAAGGAAGGGCATCGTGATGCTGGACGGGCAGGAGCGGATGATCGAGCTGATCACCCGCGACGAGAGGGATGACTGGATGAAGGAGCGCAAGGAGAGCTGCGTCGACATCCGCCTGAACGGCGACCAGCGGTCGAAGATCGGCCGCAGGGACGTGGACTTCCGCGACGCCGTGGAGCAGATGGAGGAGGTGGAGCTCGCCGACTACACCGACTTAGGGCCGCGCGCGATGGGCGAGTTCGTTACGTCGGTGGCCGTCGGCAGTGGGAACCTCACGAGCTACCAGGCCGAGTGGGAGCGCATGAGCGGGGTCTTCTCAGGGGGTGCCCAATGCCACGAGCATCGTTCGCTCCTGGAGATTGCCCGCCGTGCGATCTGCATGGACCAGCTCAATGTGAAGAACCTCCACTGCATGGAGGCACTGGTCAGGCGGGTCATCCAGATCGAGATGGCAGTACAGCGCAATCCACGGCATCCAGACTTTTCCGGTCTCGAGGATGCCGTCGGCGGGCCCGCAGGTGCATCGGGCTCTGCCGCCGTCCCGAGATACACAGAGTTTGTGGTGGCCCGCCAGAAGGACTGCGCCAATATATTGAAGCAGATGAGGTTGCACAAAGAGGAGCTGGAGCGGGAGCGCCCTTCGGACGACGGGGGGAAGCGGAACCTGAAGGACAAGGGGAAGGACAAGGGCAAGAAGAAGAAGGGCGGCCCCCCGGGCGATGGCTCGGGGGGCGGGGAATGACCGTGTTCCCTGGCGCTCACCAGCAGGGCTCTGCCGCGCCTGAAGACGGTGGGCGCCCTCGACGTGGAGCTGGAGGCCAGACCAAGACTGGATGGTGGCCTCGCGGACAGTGGCTTCACAACGACCCTTTTCCCTTGCCGCAGGTGGCCATCGACGCAAGGCCGTCTGGTGCCCCCCGCTCCACTGTGCGACGGTGGAGAGTCAGGACTGAGAGGCAGCGGCGAGTATCCGAAGCGGTTGACATGCTCAACTACCTCGCCGCCTCGCGTGTGAATTCAGGATGCGACAAAGCTCGACGAGTTAGGCCGTACGGGGGAGCTCCCACAGCAGTGCAGCGCAGCGTGCTGGAGTCAGTCCAGGAGCGGATCGACTTCTACGGGGACCCCTCGAGCGAAGCGGTGGACGGCGAGAGGTCCCTCCGGGAGATCCTCAGATCCACTGACCAGTATGAACTGGAGCCGCAGCATTTGGCGAGCTACGACGTCTCGCGCCTTAGGGTGTGCAAAGGGGACATCAACCCAGTTCCCGTGACGGACTTGCTACCTGCCGAGGCTGCAGGTTTTTTGAGACACTTCCAGAGCCAGATCGAGCTCTCAGAACCCGAGATCGCCGAGCGTGTCCGAGAGGCTGGGGGGATGCCCGAGCCGTACTGGGACCCTCGGCTTCGCGGTGATGCTGAGCTCCGTCGTGACTTTTTTCGCCGACTTGCCAAGATCGGCGTCGTGGGTTTCAGGCGGGTCATCAAGTCCCGCTGCGGCGCTTTTTTCGTTCATAAGAAGGACGGCAACATCAGGTTTATCTGCGACGCGAGGGCGACGAACATGTGCCATCGTCTCCCTCCTCGGACGGTCTTGGGAGGTGCAGCCTGCCTTTCGGAGATCGACCTCAGCAGCTACGCTACGGCTCTGGGAGGCTTTGGTGGCGTCTGCGAGCCGCGCTTCTCGGGAGCCGACGTCAAGGATTGCCTTTGCCAGCTCGCCAACGAGGAGATGGGCAGCTGGTTCGGGTTCGACTCCGCGCTGACCATCGAGGACTGGGACATGGGCATCACGCGCGTGTGGGACGACGAGGTGGGAGACTGGACTCCTGCCCGAGCAGGCGAGCTCCTGTTCCCCTGCCTCCGTGTTTTACCGATGGGTTGGGCCTGGGCGCTGTACTTCGCCCAGGAGGCTGTCACTCAGCAGGTTCGACGCTCTGCTGCTGATGGAGATCGGCAGCTCCTTCGAGACAAGCGTCCTGCGCCCCTCCTGCGCCCTGGGCGGCCTCTGGCCGCCGTGTACGTGGACAACTTCACGGGGGTGGGGGGCTCGGCCGTCGACGCCGAGCACGGGGTGCGGGCCTTCGAGGAGCGGGCTGCCGAGGCGGGGCTGGCCCTGCACGCCGCGGACGTGGCGGTGGAGGAGCTGGAGAGTTTGGGCCTGGTGCTGTGCGGGACCGACCGCCGCGTGCGCCAGAAGCCCAAGCGGGTCTGGCGCTTCTACTTCGCCACCAAGGCCCTGCTGAAGCGGGGCCACGCGACGGGGGCCGAGCTCCGCGTCTGGGCGGGGCACGCCGTGGCCCTCTTGGGGCTGCAGCCCTGCTTGCTGTCCATCCTGCAGGGCGTGTACCACTTCATCGGCGACGGCAGTCGGCGGCGGGCAGCGTTTCCCGCGGCGGCCCGCGGGGAGCTCCGCATGGCCGCCATCGCCTGTTTCTTGACCGAGGTCGATCTGAGTGCGCCCCTCGCCGACGAGGTCCACGTTTCGGATTCGTCGTCCTCCGGCTTCTGCCTGATGTACGGACAGAAGCCGCTTCGTGCTGTCTGGGATGCATATCGCTGGCGAGAGCGTTGGCGATTCGTGGAGGTGGAGGCCGACAGGAGCTCGGGCGCCTACACGGCGGCGTACCTCAACCAGCTCCGAGGCGTCACCGACGGCTTCGGGGCCACGCTGGACGAGGGGGCCCCCAAGCATGCAGACGCCCGAGTTCGAGGCGGTCAGCCGGCAGGAGCCTGGCGCGAGACCGAGCTGGGGAAGCTCCTGTCTCGCCGAGCTGCTGTCGGCCGCGGTGCGCCGCGGCGCTGGGCTAGCCGCCCCGGTCTGACCCAGGAGGTGGAGTTGCTCAACGTCGTGCCCGCTCTGCCGACCGCCCTCACCAGCAGCCTCGGGTGGACTACCGCCGTCGAGGGCCGTTGGAAGTATGACGAGCACATCAACGTGAAGGAGGGCCGGATCTGCGTGGCCGGCCTGAGGCGCTTTTGCCGGACACGCGCCCACCACGGGCACCGTGCTCTCAGCCTTTGCGACAACCTTGTTTGCTGCTGCTGCTTTGACAAAGGCAGGGCCCGATCACACGTTCTGAATTCGTTGTGCCGAAAGGCGGCCGCCTATAGCGTGGGCTGCCGAGTTCGGTGGCGGGTCAGGCACGTCCCGACAGACTTGAATGTGGCCGACGAGGGGTCGAGGAGGGGCCAGGCCCGCGACCCTGAGTGGCTGCTGCAGAAGAAGAGGGAGCGACGGCCTGTTGCCCCTTGGTTGCCGTCCGCGAGCGTCGGGGAGGGGGGCTCATCCTCTTCGTCCACTCCTCCCGATCATAGAGAACACGCCGAGTCACCATCGCCTCCCTCCACCTCACATGCACGCGTCTTTCTGGAGTTGTTCGCGGGCGCGGCGGGGTTGACCGCCGCCGTGCGACGTGCTGGGCTGCGGACAGGGGCCCCGTTTGACATCAAGAAGGGTGCCGAGTATGACCTCTCGAGGAGAAAAACACAGCTGCTCGTCCTATCTTGGGTTCGGTCTGAAAGAGTTTGGGCTGTACACTTGGGGACCCCGTGCAGGGCCTGGAGCAGCGCTCGACGTGGAGTCCGCAATCTTCATCGAGCTGAAATCCTGGAGCGTCTCGGGGTTGAGTTCGCGTTGTTTACCGCTGAAGTTGTTGTTCGTGAGTGTCAACGTTGCGGAGTGGGCTGGGGCATCGAGAACCCCATGACCTCTGGGCTCTGGAGTTTCCCTCCTATTGGTCGCCTCGCTGGTCTCCATGGTGCGTCTTGGGTGCGATTTCCTATGTGTGCGTATGGTGCTCCTCATCAAAAGTGGACTCTGGTGCTCGCGAACATCCCGGAGCTGAGGGGCCTGTCGGCTCCCTGTACCCATCGTCGACATGAACAGCTGGTGGGTAAAGCTCGGGCCCCTGATGGCTCTGGGGGTCACGTCTGGTGCAATCTCACGGCCCTGGCGGGTCAGTATCCGTCGGCTTTGTGCTCGAGATGGGCGTCATACTTGAGCGAGGTTGCACCTCTGGCCGCCCGTGGGGGCGATGCCCCTTGGGCCGGCGAGTGGCACGCTGCCTTGGCGGCACTGGTTCGGCCTGGCCGTCGTCTTCGTGCTGGGCGTGATGTTCCCGGTGCTGACGAAGCAGCGTGCGGCGATGCGGTTTGTGGAGCAGCCACCGACTACCTCACGCGCCACGGCGTCCTCTTCGGCAGGACGGGGGCCGCCGAGAGGGCCCGGCTCAGGAAGCGCGGGGAGGCTCTCGACCTCCCAGTCGTCCCGCCGCCGGGTCTCGGCTAAGGCCAAGGCCGCCAGCCGGCGTCGTCGGGCTGAGGGCAGTGGGCGTTCGCGGGCGCAGTTCATGAGGGAGCTGTCCGTCGCGGAGTCCACTCGGAGGCTGTACGCGGCGGCGCTGGAGGACTTCGAGGCGTGGTGCGTCGGGGTCGGTCGCCAGACCAACAATGCAAAGGACGCTGACGAGAATATGGTGCACTGGTTTACTCAGATGTTCTTCGATGGCATGGGTCCTGGGACGGGCCGCAACGGCCTGTTCGGCTGGATCTTGCTGCGAGGAGAGCCTTTTCAGGACGGACGTCAGTTGCTCCCACGGGCTCGGAGGCAGTTGAAGGCTTGGGAGCGGACAGATCCCGGGCTTGTTGGCCTGCCCTATCCGCTCATACTGATCTGGGCCATCGCGCTGGACCTGCTGAATCACGGGCTGGTGCGCATGGCCGCCTGCGCGGTGCTTCAGACCGATTTGCACTCGAGGCCTTCGGAGACCCTGGAGCTCTCAGAGGCCGACATTCTCCGTAGCCAGCCCGCGGCGGGCCGTGCTTTTGCCGGCCGCTGGGCAGTGGTCTTCGCGCCGTCCGAGTCCGGGCGGAGGACCAAGACTGGCCAGACGGATGACACCGTCGATGTCGGGGTGTGTGGCCGTGAGTGGGTCAGAGACATTGTGGCCGCGCTCAAAGACTCAGTCCAAGTCGGTGAGCGCGTGTTCGATTTTGATCTTGCCACCTATGAGAGAGAGTTCAAAGCCTCCCTGGTGAGGTTGAAGCTACAGGCTGTGGGCGGCTCGCCGCATTGGTTGCGCCACTCTGGCCCGTCCAACGATCGGTTTGAGAAGAGAGCTGACCTTCCGTCAATCCAAAAGAGAGGCCGTTGGGTGAGTTTCAAGAGTGTCACGAGATATGAGAAGCACGCCCAACTTTTGAAGCAGCTTGAAAAATGTGACGCTTCTCAGACTCGAAGCGCGAAGCGCGCTGCCAGTTCTTTACCTGCCAGGCTTTTGCACTCGCTTCGTGAGATGACGGTCCAGAGACCAGTCCCGAGGAATTCGGGAGGTTTGGCCGTGAGAAAAAGGCCTACGAGTTTCGGCTAGCCGATTTCCTTTTCGTTTCATTTGAGAATTGTCTTACATGCCTGCGTGGTGCCGCCTGGCACCCCTCTCAGCACTGCTCGACGTTTGCTTGGAGAGTCACACTTGTGGCCCGAGGGGCCACTCCACGTGCGCGCTGTTGCGTTTGGCTTCGTCTCCCGCTGCTGCGTCGGATATTCTTGCTGGTTAGCGGTCTTGGGACCCTGGAGAATAGTAATCTGTAGATGTGGTTTCTCCCAGTCCCTGTGTAGCATACCGGTCTACATCATGTTGCTGTTACTGCAACTGTGATGGCTCAAGTTCTGCCATCCTGCTTCCCCACCACCGCCCGTTCTCTTGGCCGTGAGAAAAAGGCCTACGAGTTTCGGCTAGCCGATTTCCTTTTCGTTTCATTTGAGAATTGTCTTACATGCCTGCGTGGTGCCGCCTGGCACCCCTCTCAGCACTGCTCGACGTTTGCTTGGAGAGTCACACTTGTGGCCCGAGGGGCCACTCCACGTGCACGCTGTTGCGTTTGGCTTCGTCTCCCGCTGCTGCGTCGGATATTCTTGCTGGTTAGCGGTCTTGGGACCCTGGAGAAATATCATTTCCTGAGCATGCGTGCAGAATCTCTTGTATTTTACACTACAAAGTGCCCAGCCCCCGTTGCGTTCCGCCTTCATCTATTACAAAAAATAGCATTTGCTGAGCATGCGCGCATAATCTCTTGTATTTTACACTACAAAGTGCCCGGTCCCCGTTGCGACCCCGTTATGTAAACCCGGTCCATTTACTGCAAAAAATAGCATTTGCTGAGCATGCGTGCAGAATCTCTTGCATTTTGCATTACGAAGTGCCTGGCACATGTTGCGTTCCGTTTCCATTTATTGCAAAAAACAGCACTTGCTGAGCATGCGTGCAGAATCTCTTGTATTACATACAAAGTGCCCGGCCCCCGCTGCGACCTGGTTATGTAAACCCGGTCCATCTACTGCAAGAAATAGCATTTGCGGAGCATGTGTGCAGAATCTCTTTTATGTACTACGAAGTGCCCGGCCCCCGTTGCGAGCAGATTTTGGTTTTCAAAAAATAGCATTTGCTGCGTATGCGTGCAGAATCTCTTTCGCCCGACCTGACCCGTCCTGTCCGTTTTGCTTGGCCGACCCGTCCCGTCCGTTAGGGTACTCGCGTGCGAACGCCCGACCCGATCCGTCGCGCTCGTTAGGGGCCGTCTGCCCGAACCGTTTCGCTTGTATTGGGCACACGGGTGTTGAAGTTTATGTGCGCCATGCCATGCTATAGCACAGTGGCGGGATAGGCCTACGGCAAGGAACAGTAAAAGGCGACGCGCACATAGGGGTCCCCACTTTGGGGGGACCCAGGCTGTGTTATGCCATGCTATAGCACAGTGGCGGGATAGGCCCAGGGCAATTAACAGTAAAAGCAACGCGCACATAGGGGGGTCCCACTTGTTGGGGACCCATGCCGTGCTATGCCATGCTATAGCACGGTGGCGGGATAGGCATAGAGCAGGTAACAGTACAAGACGACGCGCACATAGGGGTCCCAACTTTTTGGGGACCCATGCTATGCTATGCCATGCTATAGCACATTGGCGGGATAGGCCCAGGGCAAATAACAGTAGAAGACGACGCGCGCATCGGAGAGCCACCAATCGACTTGAACGGGGCTACGGGCCTATCTTAGTAGAAGACGACGCGTACCAGGTGCCCGTGGTGCAGGAATACATGCCAATCGCACACGTCGGATCCATGCCCAGATGATGTTACATCCTCAGTCACAAGCTTGATGCCGATCTCGGCCATGACACGACGGATTCCCCGCTTCTGGGCATCGGTGCGACGGATACATCCAATCGCACCCGTCGGATCCATGCCAAGTAAAAGGCGGGAACACAACAACTCACTCAGATGTTGTCATGGTGAAACACGGTGAAACATGAGGCTTCTGGGCCCGGGGGCGGCCCCCCCCGCCCTCGCGGGGCGGCCTTGCTCCCGACCATCATGGCATAACATAGCAAAGCATTACAGTGCGACTATCCGTGAGACACCGAGCAACTAGCTGGGGCCGGCGGGGTAGGCCGAACGCCACTATGAGAACCAGGATGCATCGGACCCATAATCCAGAAGACATAGTGTGTGCAAGCATGGCCGACTCCAGGAACAATCACAGAAGTGCAACGTGCACGGCGCGAACACCAGGAGATCAAAGAGGTGTCATGAGTCCATGCTACGCCATGCCAAGCTATGATAGAGCACGGTGGCGGAATATGCCGAGGCCGCAGAGAAGAATAAACAAGGAACGCGCACACATGGCGTACTGACAACAAATGCTTGCATGAATACCAATTACATGACCACCACAGGACAAAGCATCAGATAGGAGCAGGCCAAGAGAACCACGCGCAACGTAGAAATAATTTTCCTTTCAACGCCGATCGCACGAGACCGGAGGGCTGCGCAGAGCGAAACAGGCAGCCGAACAGGATGTGTCATAACCCGACAAATACGAGTTGGCAGGACAGTCTGCAAGAGTGCCTGAACGCGCACATAGGGGTCCCGACTGTTTGCGGACCCAGGAATAAATATGCCGTGCTATAACACAGTGGCGGGATAGGCCCACTGTAAGTAACAATAAAAAAGAACATCGGGGCCTCCCTTTTTTAGAGCCCATGCTATGCTATGCCATGCTATAGCACAGTAGCGGGATAGGCCCAGGGCAAGTATCCGGAGAAGACGACGCGCACATAGAGGTCCCCACTTTTGGTGACCCAAGCTGTGCTATGACAGCTGTAGCAAAGTCGTGGGATTCGATGTGGTTACAACGAGGGGAGAGATGATCTTTATGTTGGGGTGGCTTGCGGGTGGGAGTGACGGCCACTGCAGGTGGGTTCGCGGTCAAGGTGTAATCGTGGCCGAGCCTAGTGGACCCTAAACCCTAAACCCGAAACTGAAGCGCGACCCCGTTGGGTCGCGCTCTCGACCTCGAACGCTATCTGTGGCGAGGAGCGAGCGATAGTCGAGCTCCCAGAACGTTCTCAGGCCGACGCCAGTGCTGCGCTCCGCCAAACAGAAGAACCCTTAACCTGAGCGGCATTTGCTCAGGACTGTTCCTTGTTGGTCCTCCGGGACTCGGAGGTCGCCTGGGAGCGCCTGGGAGCGCTTGGGAGCGCCTGGGAGCGCCTGGGAGCGCCTGGGAGCGCCTGGGAGCGCTTGGGAGCGCCTGGGAACGCCTGGGAGCGCCTGGGAGCGCCCGGGGCCGCCTGGGAGCCGCCTGGGAGCGCCTGGAAGCGTTTGGGAGCGCTTGGGAGCGCTTGGGAACGCGCCGGGAGCGCCTGGGAGCGCTTGAGAACGCTTGGGAGCGCTTGGGAGCGCTTGCGAGCGCCTGGGACCTTGGGAGCGCTTGGAAGCGTTTGGGAGCGCTGGGAAGCGCTTGGGAGCGCTTGGGAGCGCTTGGGAGCGCCTTGGAGCGCTTGGGAGCGCCTGGGAACGCCCCAGGAGCGCCTGTGAGCGCTTGGGAGCGCTTGGGATGAGAGCGCTTAGGAAAGCGCTTGGGAGCGCTTGGGAGCGCCTGGAAGCGCTTGGGAACGCTCGGGAGCGCTTGGGAGCGCCTGGGAACGCTTGGGAGCGCCTGGGAGCGCTTGGGAGCGCCTGGGAGCGCTTGGGAGCGCGCCAGGGGGAGCGCCTGGGAGCGCCTGTGAGCGCTTGGGAACGCCGCGGAGCGCTTGGGAGCGCCTGGGAGCGCCTGGGAGCGCCTGGAAGCGCCTGGGAGCGCCTGGGTGCGCGTGGAGCGCTTGGCAACGTGCTGAGATCGCCTGGGAGCGCCTGGGGGCGCTTGGGGGCGCCTGGGAGCGCTTGGGAGCGCATGGGTGCGCTTGGGAGCGCTTGCGAGCGCTTGGGGAGCCCTTGGGAGCGCTTGGGAGCGCTTGGGAGCGCTTGATAGCGCTTGGGCCCGCCTGGGAGCGCCTGGGAGCGCTTGGGATCGCTTGAGAGCGCCTGGGAGCGCCGGTGCGTCTTGGAGCGCCTGCGGGACCTTGGGGGCGCGCCTGGGTGCGCTTGGAAGCGCTTGGGAGCGCTTGGGAGCGCTTGGAAACGGTTGGGGGCGCGCCTGGGAGCGCTTGGGAGCGCCTGGGAGCGCTTCTGGGAGCGCTTCTGGGAGCGCCTGGAAGCGTTTGGGAGCGCCTGGAAGCGCTTGGGAGCGCCTGGGAACTGGGCGCCTGGGAGCGCCTGCGGGGCTTGGGAACGCTTGGGAGCGTTTGGGGGCGCTTGGGAGCGCTTGGGAGCGCTTGGAAAGCGCTTGGGAGCGCCTGGGAGCGCCCGGGAACGCCTGGGAGCGCCTGGAAAGCGCTTGGGAGCGCTTCTGGGAGCGCCTGGGGGCGCCTGGGAGCGCCTGGAAGCGCCTGGGCGTGAGCTCCAGCAAGGTGTACTGCCGCTCGGGCCGCGTGGCGCGCCCAAGCATTGTTCTCCAGGGCTCAGCCACCCGCCAGCACTGCGGCTGTGGCGCGTCGGATGTTCCAACACGGGACCGCCTGCAAGACCCCCCCCTTCCTCCGAAGGGGGGGCCAAGGGGGGGTAGCTGGACCGACAGTTGATGCTTGTAGAACATGGTCGCCAGCATGGAACTTCCCCCCGAGAGAAGGGGGGAGCGAGGGGGGTAGAAGAACCCTAAACCCTAAAGGGGTACTTTTGGGTAGGGGGTGGGAACGGGAACGAAGGGCAGCCGATCCCCCCAACCTCAAGAAGGAGGGGGGATCGCGCTGCTTCCGCAAACGGAGGCCCTAAACCTTAAACCTTAATTTTTTAATGTTATCATTATTAAACAAGAATTACTGCACAACCGGCCATTATGCAAACCCGCTCCATCTACTTCAAAAAATCGCATTTGCCGAGCATGCGTGCAGAATCTCTTGCATTTCACATTACAAAGCGCCCGGCCCCCGTTGCGAGCCCGGTCCATCTATTGAAAAAAAAGCATGTGCTGAGCATGCGTGCAGAATCTCTTGTATTTTTGACTATGTTGTGCCCGGTCCCCGTTGCGATCCGCTTATGTAAACCGGCTCCATCTACTGCACAAAATCATTTGCTGCGCATGCTTGCAGAATCTCTTGTATTTTACACTACAAAGTGCCCGGCCCCCGTTGCGAGCCCATCTTTATTTTCCAAAAATAGGATTTGCTGCGCATGCGTGCAGAATTTCTTTCGCCCGACCCGACCCGTCCTGTCCGTTTTGTTTTGCCGACCCGTCCCGTCCGTTAGGGTACTCGCGTGCCAACGCCCGACCCGATCCGTCGCGCTCGTCAGGGGCCGTCTGCCCGAAGTCTCGCTTGTGTGGGGCACACGGATGTTGAAGTTTAACAGTTCTCTCGGGTGTGTCTCGATTGCCAGCTACCTCCCCACTCATATCCGCCTCATCATTTGTCATTCTATGTTCTTCTTGTCAATGCTTTTCTGTGCACGCATGTGCGCGTCGCACTTTACTGTTACTTGCCTTCGGCCTAACCCGCCACTATGCTATAGCATGGCATAGCAAGGCATGGGTATTCAAAATGTGGGGACCCCTATGTGCGCGCCGTCTTTTACTGTTACTTGTCTCAGGCCAATCCCGCGACTTTGCTACAGCTGTCATAGCACAGCATGGGTCCCCAAAAGTAGGGTTCTCCTGCCGGACCCGACCCGTCCCGTCCGTTGAGGTCCGCCTGCCCGACTCTTCCCGCCCGTTAGAGCACTCGCGTGCCAACTGGATCGCACATCAGTCGTCGCCGTCGTCGTCGTCGTCGTCGACGTTGTATTCGATGTGGTTATAACGAGGGGAGAGATGATCTTTATGGTGGGGTGGCTTGCGGGTGGGAGTGACGGCCACCGCAGGTGGGTTTGCGGTCAAGGTGTAATCGTGGCCAAGCCTGGTAGACCCTAAACCCTAAATTCTTAATTCTTAATCTTATAATTATTAAACCCTAATTGCCATAAAACTGGTCGTTATGCAACCCCGCTCCATTTACTGCAAAAAATAACACTTCCTGAGCATGCGTGCAGACGCTACCGTATTTTACACTACAAAGTGCCCGGTCTCCGTTGCGAGCCCGGTCCATCTACTGCAAAAAAATAGCATTTGCTGAGCATGCGCGCAGAATCTCTTGTATTTTTCAATGCAAAGTGCCCGGTCCCCGTTGCGAGCCGCTAGTGTAAACCCGGTCCATCTACGGCAAAAAATAGCATTTGCTGAGCATGCGTGCGTAATCTCTTGTATTTTACACTACAAAGTGCCCGGCCCCCTTTGCGACCCGCTCATGTAAACCCGGTCCATCTACTGCAAAAAATAGCAGTTGCTGAGCATGCCCATTCGTGGGCCGCCACTGTGGGCCCATGCTGTGCTATGCCATGCTATTACACAGTGGCACACGCATAGGACAGTAGAGTACAAGATAATACGCACATAAGGGTCATCACTTTTTGGGAACCCATGCCGTGCTATGATTGCCCACAGTGGCAAGATGATCTCCGCGTCTGAGTCGCCTGAGCCGTCCGACTAGTCTGCTCCTCGGGATCATCGCGCTTCATGCTGACAGGCAGCCAATCGGTGCGACGGATGCACCCATCGTGGCCAAGTAAAAGGCGGGAACACAACAACTCACTCAGATGTTGTCATGGTGAAACACGGTGAAACATAAGGTTTAGGGGCCCGGGGGCGGCCCTCCCCGCCCTCGCGGGGCGGCCTTGCTCCCCGGGGTGTGGGGGGGAATGGGAAGCGGCGGCCATCCTCGCCGTAGCAGGGCGGGTCTGCCCGTACGTGACCAGCCTTGTACGCGATAGGTTGCTTCGCCATAGGTTAGAGCATAGATCGATGGGTTAACACATCTAAGTGCAAACCCCTTTCTGATAGGCCCAGGGCAAGCAACAGTAAAAGATAACGCGCACATAGGGGTCCTTACTTTTTGGGGACCGCTGCTGGCCCATGCAATCTTATAACACAGTTGGGGAATTGGCTCAGGGGAAGTAACAGAGATTTCAATGCGTCCCCACTTTTTGAGGAACCATGTTGTGCTATGCCATGCGCAGCACGGTAGCGGTATAGTCTAGGTCTAGTAATAGTAACAGACCACAAATCTGTAAGTCAGGACACTTTTTGGGGACCCATGTAGTGCTATGCCCCATGCTTGACCACAGTGGCAGGGTAGGCATAGGGCAATTGGCGACCCCGGGCGGGATAGGCATCGGGCAAGTATTGACGAACGCGCACATAGGGGTCACCACTTTTTGACGACCCATGCCGTGCTATGCCATGCCATAGCATAATGGCGAGAAGATAGGGCAAGTAGCAAACAAACAAACAAACAAAAAACAAGGCGCAGATTGCAGTCACCACATGTAAGGGTGCTGTGCTGTGCCATGATATAGCACGGTGGCGGAATAGGTCTCGGGTGGCTTGTCAAACGACCACGCGACTATAGAACCCCCTCTTTTTCGAAAGCCATGCTATGTTATGTTATGCTGGGGCACAATGGCGGGATGAGTCAGACAAGTATAAGTAAGAAAGAAAACGCATAGAGGTCCCCACTCATTGTCCATCGAACAGTAAAAGCAGACTGGTGTTGCGGTCCGCCGGGTGTAGGCGAAGGCAACACTAACGCATGAGGCATGTATAGACAATGAGATCTAGCAAGCTGTAATGCGACCGCGAGAGGATCTCGCGCATGCCGTCTCGGAACCGAATAGCCGTTTCGTGATCCCACAACGCCCATTTGATGATCTTCTTCCGTACAGGCACGGACATAGAACGCAACACAAGCCAGTCGTCCGCCGAATCCGAGTGCTCGCATCCAACTGCCAGGACGATAGAACGCGCATGTGTGCAGAATTTCTTATTTTTTACAGCACAAAGTGCCCAGTCCCCGTCGCGACCCGGCCCCATCTACTGCAACAAATAACATGTTCTGCGCATGCGTGCAGACTTTCCTATTTCTTACAGCACAAAGTGGGCGGCCCCCGTTGCGACCCGGTTATGTAAACCCGGTCCATCTACTGCAAAAAATAGCATTTCCTGATCCTGCGCATGCTCCATCCTAAGCATGCGTGCAGAATTCCGTATTTTTTACAGCACAAAGTGGGCGGTGCGCGTTGGCTTGTACTACTTGGCCTGTGCCTGTCCCCCCACTCTGCTATTGCGCGGTCGTCCTCGTCGTCGTCGTTTGCCGTCGTGTTCGTTTGCACCGATGTTGTTACAAGGAGAGGAGAGATGATCTTTATGGTGGGGTGGCTTGCGGGTGGGATTGACGGCCACCGCAGGTGGGTTCGTGGGCAAGTTGTAATCGTGGCCAAGCCTGTTAGACCCTAAACCCTAAACCCTAAGCCAACTCCCCGACTGTAGGGAGGCTCGCTTCCCGGAGGTCTTTGATCGTCCTCGGGCGCTCTCGTGGCCACGGCAGGCCGCGCCTCGACCCTCCGGGCAGAGCGCACCTCCAGAGAGGCCCGGGGATCGATGTCCGATCCCGGATCGCAGCTTCGAGATTCGAGGCACGAGGTTTCCGATCCCTGATCGGAGCTTCGAGATTCGAGGCACGAGGTTTTCGGACGGTTTCGTCGGTTCTCGGCGGCCTTCCAGCCACGGGATGCCTTCCAGCAGCTACCCCTCGCCGAGATGCGTCTGGGAGTGCCTGGATCGACCCGAACGTCCGCCGGAGGCCCGAGTTATGGCCCCATAAACCTAGGAGCAACGCTGTGGGGCGAGGGCGGGGGAGAGACGGGGAGGGAAGAGGAAGGAGGGGAGGAGATGGGAGGAGGGAGGCAGGCAGTTGGGAGGAGAGGGGGCAGCGGAGTGCGGACGGGGAGGGGGAAGGGCCAGAGGAGGATGAGGAGGCAGAGGTAGCGGAGGATGTTTCGATGGTGTTCTGAGGCCCTCCTCGGGGCCCGGGAAGGATGTCAGGGCTGGCGGGTGTGAAGCAGTCAGGGGTTCGAGGAGGAGGGGGAGGAGTCAGAATTCATGCTAATCATCGTGAGGATAGTGGTGATACCAGTGGTGATACGAATTGAACTATTACGACTAAGACTATCAATCGGGCTGGAAGAAAATTATCCCAGTGCGACCCTACCTACGAGTTGGAGCCCCTAGGAAAGCAGCAGTAGTAGTGACAGTAAAGCTAAGCTAAAACTGAGCTACAGCTAAGCTAAAGCTAAGATAAAGCTAAGCTAAAGCTAAGCTAAAGCTAAGCTGAAACTAAACTGAAGCGAAGCTAACGCTAAACGAAAGTTAAGCTGAAGCTAAGCTAAAACTAAGCTACAGCTAAGCTAACTCTAAGTTAACACTAAGCTAAAGCTAAGCTAAAGCTAAGCTAAAGCCACGCTACAGCTAAGCTAAAGCTAAGCTAAACATAAGCTAACTCTAAGGTAAAGCTACAGCTGAGCTAAAGCTAAGCTAACGCTAAGCTAAAGCTATGCTAAAGGTAATCTAAAGTTAATGTATAACTAAGCTAAAGTTAAACGAAAACTAAGCTAAAGCTAAGCTAAATCTAAGCTAACTCTAAGCTAAATCTAAGCTAAAGCTAAGCTAAATCTAAAGCTACAACTAAAGCTAAAGTTAAAGCTTAAGCTTCCAGGATCCTGGGGGAACCGCGGGGCGGATCCTGGGGGAACCGCCCGCGGCGGGGAGCACTGCCCGGCCCTTTAAGCATACAGGGTAAGAACCCTTCTAGGCAGAGCCTAGGTAGGGAACTGAGGAGGAATGGAGGGATACGGAGGAGGAGGGGGGAGGAGAAGGAGGAGGAGAAGGAGAAGAGGGAGGACAGAGAACGATGGGAAGGACGAGTGGGCAAGGATCGAGGAGCTCCGAGGGAGGAGGGTGGAGGAGGGTGGACGGCACGGGCAATGCTCCCCCCTCCTCCTCCTCCTCCTCCTCCTCCTCCTCCTCCTCCTCCTCCTCCTCCCTCCTCCTCCTCCTCCTCCTCCTCCTCCTCCTCCTCCTCCTCCTCCTCCCCGTCCTCCCCCTCCTCCTCCTCCCCCTCCTCCCCCTCCTCGAGGGAGCAAGGACGCGGAGCTGGGCTCCCGACCCTCCCCACGCCGCTGCTGCTCGGCCTCGGCGGGGCGTGCTCTAACCACCTGGGTGCCGCCGCCTGCGCAGGGGCTCGGAGCTGCCGGGGCGGATGGGGGGGGGCACCGGCACGGGGCAGAGGAAGAGCAGGAGGAGGAAGATGAGAGGAGGAGGAGGAGGAGGAGGAGGAGGAGGAGGAGGAGGAGGAGGAGGAGGAGGAGGAGGAGGAGGGGGAAGAGTAGGAGTAGGAGGAGGAGGAGGAGGAGGAGGAGGAGGAGGAAGAGTAGGAGGAGGAAGAGGAGGAGCAGCAGCAGGCAGGCAGGTGGCGCAACTGCCGCGCAGGCCGCGCAGCCGTCCCGCAACCGCTGCCACCAGCCCCGCCCTCGGCTGGGCCTAGCGCGCGCGCCGGCCCTGAAGCCCCGACCGAGCTCCGACGATGGTTCGCATCCGATCCACCACCGACCTCGGTGCCCCCATCCCCTCTTCCGGAGGACGGAGGGCGGAGAAGGGATGAGTAGGGAGCGCGGAGGAGGAGGAGGAGGAGCAGGAGGAGGAGGAGGATGAAGCTTGAAGGGGAGGAGGAGGGCGGAGGAGGAGCAGGAGGAGGGCGGAGGAGGGCGAGGAGGTTTGGGGGAGTTCGTCAGAGCGCCCGCCGTACAAGCCCGCGGCACGCTCAGCTCGGTGGGGTCGGGGCCGCTTAGCGTAAGCAGGCAGAGAGCCACGGCATAAAGCCGCGGCACACCAGGCCCCTGCGACGCCAGGGAAAACGCCGCACGTCGGGCGATGACGCGCATGACTGATGCGCCGCGCGGCGGAGGGCAGAGCCAGGGCCGAAGTTCACAACGTTCGCCATGTATGTGTGTATGTATGTACGGTCGCCCCCCTCCCTTCGTGATCATACATCTCTCTCTCTCTCTCTCTCTCTGCTTTCCTACTTCTTTCTCGTGTTCCTCTTTCTTCTTTCTCTTCACCCTCTCCTCCTCCTCCTCCTCCTCCTCCTCCTCCTCCTGCTCCTCCTCCAACTCCAACTCCTCCTCCTCCTCCTCCTCCTCCTTCTCCTCCTCCTGGTCCTCCTCGTCCTCCTCCTCCTCCTCCTCCTTCTCCTCCTCCCCCTCTCGTTGTAACAGTATCAAACCTATACAAGACAATGCTTGGTGAGGTCAGCGCAAGGAAACACTGTGTACTTTTGTTGTTTGTTGCTTTGCTCGTTTTGTGAAGACACGAAACACTGTGTATGTTTGTTTTTTGTTGGTTTTGCAGGCGGCCTCCCTCGCAGCATTCCTCATTGAGCCTGCAAGACCCCAAACAACACAAATACAGTAGTTGGCGCCCTTGGTGTAAGGAAGCACTGCGCTATTTGTTTGATTTTGGTTTGTTAAGCAATGCAGCGCTGTTTTCTGGTATTCCTTCGCATTGATCCCTTATGAAGGAGTACGTATTAGAGGCTGCTTGTTAGGGATCTCCGAATGCAGTTTCCTCAGTACGGGTTCCTTGCGAAATTATTATTTAGTACGGATTCATTCATACACATTCCTTAGTGAAGACTCCTGTTTCAGCATTCCTTATGGCGGATTATATAGCAAACATCCTTTGTTAAGGATTCCTTGGTTCAAGTTCCTTTTTCGGGATTCCTTATGAAGGATTCCTTCATGAAGGATTCGTTAGTAAAGATTCCTTGGTAAGGGTTCTTCGGTACAAATTCCTGAGTAATAATTCTGCAATTCGGATTCCTTATGAGGGATACTTCGACCACGCCTGTTGTCAGATTCTTCACGTCGGAGTCCTTATTCAGGATTCCCTACTACGGATCAATAATTTAAGGGTATATCTTAAGAAATCCTCTGCAAAATCGTTACTACGGACCCCGCCGACAAGATTTCTTAATAAGGATTCCTTGGCACAGTTTTCTTGTGATGGGTTCCTAAGATAAGATTCATCATGAAGGATTCCTTTTGGAAAGATTTTTGTATTGAGAATCCCTTATTCAGGATCCTTGAATTTCGGATTCCCTAGTACGGATTCATTAATTTTCATACCTACCGGTGTGATCTCGCACTGCACTGTTTTCACCGACCGTGCCTGGGATGTCCTGGATGTGCACTGGGATGTGCATTGTGTATTGTTTTTTTGTCGGTTCTGCAGGCCCCGGTGCTCGCCGCGGCCTCCCTCGCAGCACTCCTCTCTGAGCCTGCAAGACCCAAAACAGCAAACATACAGTAGTTGGCGCCCTGGGTATAAGGAAACACTGCGTCATTTGTTGTGTGCCGTTTTTTTTTTTCATTTTTTTTTTTTTTTTTTTGTTTTTTTTTGTCTTTGGATTGTTAAGTAATGAAGCGCTGTTTTTTTTTGATTTTGCTTTTGCTAGCTCCAGTGCTCACTGTGGCCTCCCTCGCAGTATTTTCCTGCCTTTCTTTTTTGTGTCAAAAAACCATACGCAGTAGTTGGCGCCCTTGGCGTAAGGAGATACAGTGTGTTTCTGTTTTGTTGTTTTTTTCCTTGGTTTGTGAAGCTACGAAGCACTGTGTGTTTGTTTGTTGTGTGTTTCTTGGTTCTGCAGAACCAAAAGTACACAGAATTTCCATGCATCCCAGACCCAGAAAAACAAACAAACATACACAGCGCTTCTTGAATCGAGGGTGAGGAAGCCTGGCCATTAAGGTTTCTTTCGCGCATGTTCCGTGTGGAGGATTCATTAGAAAAGTTCCGTAGCCAGGATTTGTTAGTACAGGTTCTGTAATAAGGGTTCCTTCACGCATGCAATTTAGCAAAGGCTCCTTCGTTGAGATTCCTTATTCAGGATTCCTTGGCGACTCCCTGATGCAGATTCCTCAAATCGGATTCCTCACTGAGACTCTTGAAATACATGCTCCTTGTTACGGAATTATTTCGTGAATATTCCGTAATCGTTATTCCTGGTGAGGGAATCCTTCTTCAGGGTTCCTTAATTCTGATTCCTTGTAAAGGGTTCCGCATGAAGTATTCCGGATATGTTCTTTATTCCGTAGTTCTGGTTCCTGATGCCTTTCATACAGATTCTTTACGAAGGATTCCTTATTGAATAATCCGTGCCAAGGATTCCTACTCAAGGGTTCCATATTCAGGATTCCTTGTTATTGGTTCTTTATGAAGGAGTCTGCATTAAAAAGCTCCTTGTTAGGGATATCCTAATGCAGTTTCCTCAGTACGGGTTCCTTGCGAAACATCATGTAGTACGGATTCCTCAATTCATATCCTTACTAAGGATTCATTAGTGAAGACTCATGTTTCAGCATTCCTTATGACGGATTATCTAGCAAAGATCTCTTGTTAAGGAATCCTTAGTTTAAGTTTCTTTTTCGGGATTCGTTATGAAGGATTCCGTGTGAAGGATTCCGTCGTAAATTTTCCTTACAAAAAATTCCTTGGTACACACGTATGAATAATAATTATGCAAGTCGGATTCATTGTGAGGGATACTTCGACGATGCCTGTTGCCATATTCTTCACATCGGAGTCCTTATTCAGGATTCCATGCAAGACTCCTTTCTTCAATGGTTCCTTAGTTTGCGGTTTCATTTCTCCAGAACTCCTTATTCAATAGTCTTTATTATTGATTTATACGTTAAGGGTATATGTTTAAGACATTTTCTGTAAACATCATTACTAAGGATCCTTCCGAAAAGTCTTCTTAGTAATGATTCCTTGGCACATTTTCCTTGTGAAGGCTTCCTTAGTTAAGATTATTCATGAATCATTCCTTTTTGTGCAAATTTCTTGTAATGAGAATCCCTTATTCAGGATCCTTGAATTTCGGATTCCTTAGTACGGATTCATTAACTTTCATACCTGCCGGTGTGATCTCGCACTGCATTATTTCGACCGACCGTGCTTGGGATGTCCTGAATGTGTCCTGGGATGTGCACTGTGTATTTTTGTTTTCTGTTGGTTTTGCAAGCCCCGGTGCACGCCGCGGCCTCCCTCGCAGCACTCCTCTCTGAGCCTGCAAGACCCAAACATTTTTGTATTGAGAACCCCTCATCCGTAAGGGCTTCGCCCCCTGCCGCCGGCCCCTCTCTCGGAGAATGGGCCATGGAAGAGCTAAGTCATGAGGCTTTGGCGCTGTCGTGCAGCAGTATCGGAACTTCATGCGAGGCCGATTCGCAATCGGCAAAACCAACTGATCACAAGAGGGGTTACCACACAGGGCGATTGGTAAGACGTGTATGGTTTATGAGCTTGGTTACCACACCTTGGGATTAAAGGGCCGAGGGAGTACTCGCAGTTTGGGTTACCACGCCTTGCGATGGATGTGCGTGAGGGGTGGCACCGAATTTCAGAAATGTGGCAAATCCCATGTGTTTTTGGACCCTGACCCCGCGGATCTGCGTGAGGGGTGGCACCGAATTTCAGAAATGTGGCAAATCCCATGTGTTTTTGGACCCTGACCCCGCGGATCTGCGTGAGGGGTGGCACCGAATTTCAGAAATGTGGCAAATCCCTGTGTTTTTGGACCCTGACCCCGCGGATCTGCGTGAGGGGTGGCACCGAATTTCAGAAATGTGGCAAATCCCCTGTGTTTTTGGACCCTGACCCCGCGGATCTGCGTGAGGGGTGGCACCGAATTTCAGAAATGTGGCAAATCCCATGTGTTTTTGGACCCTGACCCCGCGGATCTGCGTGAGGGGTGGCACCGAATTTCAGAAATGTGGCAAATCCAATGTGTTTTTGGACCCTGACCCCGCGGATCTGCGTGAGGGGTGGCACCGAATTTCAGAAATGTGGCAAATCCCATGTGTTTTTGGACCCTGACCCCGCGGATCTGCGTGAGGGGTGGCACCGAATTTCAGAAATGTGGCAAATTCCTTGTGTTTTTGGACCCTGACCCCGCGGATCTGCGTGAGAGGTGTCGATTTCGAGCCCCCCCAGCAATTCAGACAACGCGTCCAGGGGACGCTAAAAGTCTTGTTTGGGCATCCCCCCCCCTCGCGCGGTCAATCAACTAGTTACAGTAACCAGCAAGAAGTCAACTAGTTACAGTAACCAGCAAGAAGCAGAACTGTAACACTGGAAACTACAAGCTACAACTGGTACAGGAAACTGCGAACCCGCGTCTACAGCCTGGTGGCCCCACAAGGGGGCCGGCGGATCCAGGATCCTCGTATTACGGATTCCTTAGTACGGACTCATTATTATCATTCCTACCAGTGTGATCTCGCACTGCAGTATTTCGACCGACCGTGCCTGGGATGTCCTGGATGTGCCCTGAGATGTGTCCTGGCATGTGTGCGCTGGGGTGTGTCCTGGGATGTGTCCTGTCTCCGTTTGCTAGACTGTGTGCTGGGCTGTGTGCTGCCTAATCGCTGCTTTCTTCATTTGCGGAGCTGTGTGTTGATGTGTCGAAGGATGTGTGCTGCCTCCGTGTTCCTGGATGTGACATGGGTTGGACGCTCTCTCCATCTGCGATGCGCGCTGCTCTTCTCATGTCTGCTGGGGTGCGTGCTGATCTGTACTGCGATGCGCGCTGCCTCCGTGTCTTCCAATGTCATCTGCGATGTGTGCTGTCTCCGTCTGCTGGGATGCGTGCTGCGGTGTGTACTCCAGTGCGCGTGTGTGCTGGGATGTGCTGGGGCCCGTCCTCCGTGCCCCCCCCTACCTCGACCGACGGGCCGAGGCCGCTGGGTCGTGTCCTCTTGTGCGCATGTGTGCTGGGATGTGCCGGGACCCGTCCCTCGTGTTTCCCCCTTGCTTGTTCCGACCGAATGCGCCCCACCCCCTTTCCCAACCCTCCGTGCCCCCCCCCTCTGCGTATCCCGATCCACCGTACCCCCTCCCCTCTCCCCGTCCCGTGGCCCCTTTGCCCTCCCCCCGATTGTGTGCCCCCGGCTTCTTCCGACCGATCGTGCCCCCCCCCACCGCCCCGTCTTCCGTGCCCCCCCCCTGCTTATTCTGACCGCCCGTGCCCCCCCCCCCGGGCCCCCTCCTCTAACCGTCCAGCGGCCCCCCTTGCCAGTCCCCAGAGCCCCCCCCCTTGGCTTGTTCCGACCGACCGTGCCCCCGCCCCCCCGTCCTCCGGGCCCCCCCCTTGGCTTATTCCGACCGACCGTGCCCCCTCCCCTCTCCTCGTCCCGCGCCCCCCGCCAGGCTTATTCCGACCGACCGTGCCCTTCTCTGCTCATTGTCCTCCGCCCCCCCTCCCCTCCCCCTTCCCCCCCCCCCCTCCCTCGCCCCCCGCCCTCCTTATTCCTGCCGACCGTGCCCCCTCCCCTCTCGCCGTCCCGTGCCCACCCTTTCTAATTCTGACCGGCCATGTTCCCCCCCCGGGCCCCCTCCTCTAACCATCCTGCGGCTCCCCTGCCCGTCCCCAGAGCCCCTCCCCGTGGCTTCTTCCGACCGACCATGCCCCCGCCCCCCCGACTTCAGTGCCGCCCCCTGGCTTGTTCCGACCGACCGTGCCCCCTCCCTTCTCCCGCCCCGTGCCCCCACCTGGTTTATTCCGACAGACCGTGCCCTCCTCCGCTCCCTGCCCTCCGCCCTCCCTCCCCTCCCCCTTTCTCCCCCTCCCTCGCCTCGCCCTTCAGCATTTCGACCGAGCCTGCCTCCTCCCCTCTCCCCGTCCCGTGCCCCCCCCTGGCTTATTCCGACCGGCCGTGCCCCCGCCTCCCCCCACTCCCCGCCTTCCTGATTCCGACCGACCGTGCCCCCGCCCCCCCCGTCCTCCGTCCCCTCCATTGGCTTATTCCGACCGACCGTGCCCTCTCCCCTCTCCCCGACCCGTGCCCCCCTTAGTTTATTCCGACCGACCGTGCCCTCCTCCCCTCCCTGTCCTCCGCCCCCACTCCCCTCCCCTTTCCCCCTCCTCCCTCGCCTCATTTTTTTTTTTTTTTTTTTTATTCCAACCGACCGTGTCCCCTCCCCTCTCCCCTTATCGTGCCCTTCCTTGGCTTATTCCGATCGACCGTGCCCCCGCCCCCCCCGTCCTCGGTGCCCCCCCTGGTTTATTACGACCGACCGTGCCCCCTCCCCTCTCGCCGTCCAATGCCCCCCCTCTTGGCTTATTATCCCGACCGACCGTGCCCTCCTCCCCTCCTTGTCCTCCGGCCCACCTCCCCTTCGCAGTTCCCGCTTTCCCTCGCCCCCCCCCCCCAGCTTATTCCGACCGACCGCGCCCCCGCCCCCCCGTCGTCGGAGCCCCCCATGGCTTATTCCGATCGATCGTTCCCGCCTCCCCTCTCCCCGTCCCGTGCCCCCCACTCCTCCCTTGGCTTATCCCGACCGACTGTACCCTCCTCCCCTCTTTGTCCTCCAGCCCCTCTCCCCTCCGCATTTCCCCCCACGCTCGCCACGCTTTTCATTATTCCGACCGACCGTGCCCCCTTCACTCTCCCCGTCCCGTGCCCCCCCCCCCTGCTTTATTCCGACCGACCGTGCCCCCGCCCCCCGTCCTCGGAGCCCACCCTTAGCTTATTCCGACCGACCGTGCCCCAGCCCTCCTGTCCTCCCAGATTTTCTCCTGGCTAATTCCGACCGACCGTGCCCCCTCCCTTCCCCCCGTCCCGTACCCCCCCCCTGGCATATTCCGACCGACCGTGCCCTCCTCCCCCCCCGTCGTCGGTGCCACCCCCTTGCTTATTCCGACCGATCGTGTCCCCTCCCCTCTCCCCGTCCCGTGCCCCCCCTCCTCCTTTGGCTTATCCCGACCGACCGTGCCTTCCTTCCCCCCCCTCCCTCGTTCCCCCGCCTTCCTTATTCCGACCAACAGCGTCCCCTCCCCTCTCCCTGTCCCGTGCCCCCCCCGGCTTATTCCGACCGTCCGTGCCCTCCTCCTCTCCCTGTTTTCCGCCCCCCCCTCCCCCCCGCCTTCCCCCCATCCCTGGCCCCCCAAAGGGCTCCAAATCAGTCCAAGAGAGCCCCAGAATTGCCAAGGAGAACCCCCAAACGACCTGCTGTACCCGTGATTGTATGATCCTTGACACGCCTGCCTCTTATGACAGGTTCGTCCTCCTCCTCCTTCTCCTCATCATCACCATCATCGTTATCATCTTCATCGTCATCATCATCGTCATCATCATGGGGATCGCATTCGTCTTATCTAGTTCCTCTTCCCCCTCAGTTAGATTATCATATTGTTCTTCCTGTTCCTCCTCCCCCTCCTCCTTATCATCATCCCCCTCCTGAGAGTAGG
This sequence comes from Prorocentrum cordatum, assembly GCA_963575745.1. Classification (NCBI taxonomy): domain Eukaryota; class Dinophyceae; order Prorocentrales; family Prorocentraceae; genus Prorocentrum; species Prorocentrum cordatum. The sequence continues at coordinate 150,354 of CAUYUJ010019069.1, forward strand.
GAAAGACTGGGATCCAGCGCGAGAGAACAATAAGAAGCCTTGCGCTGCCCCGCCGCCCTCAGCCCGAGGTTGCACTGCCCCGCTGACGGAAAACTGGAGGACGAGGAGTAGCGACGGAAACCGGGGAGCAGATGAGGGGGAGGACGGAAGGATTCAAAAGTGGAAAGCACCGAAGCCACGGCAAATGATATGATCACAGGGGGGGGGGCGAGCGTATGTATGTGTGTATGTATGTGTGTATGTACGTATGTACGCATGCATGTCTGTATGTATGCATGTGTATGTATGTATGCATGTGTGTGTGTGCATGTGTACCTGTATGTACACATGTATGTGTGTAGGTACGTATGTACGCACGCAGGTATGTATGTATGCTTGTATTTTTATGTTTGCATGTGCGTATTAAGTTAGTATGTATGTACGTATGTATGCATGTCTGCATGTGTGTATGTAAGTATATACGTGTGTATGTAAGTACGTATGTATACATGTATGTATGTAGGCATGCAAATATGCATGTATGTATGTTTGTGCGTGTGTACGTAGGTGTACGTACGTACGTATGTATGTATGGATGTATGTACCTCTGCATGTATGTATGTACGTCTGCACGTGTTTTGCATGTATGCCTGTATGGACGTAAGTATACATGGATGATGTATGTATGTACGTATGTATGAAAGCGTGTATGTTTGTAGGTACGTTTATTCGTATATGTGTACGCAGGTACGCACGCATGTATGTATGTGTGTACGCACGTATGTACGTATTTGTGCATGTGTGCATGTATGTGTGTATATACTTATGTATGCTTGTCTGTGTTTATGCATGCATGTACGTTTGTACGCAGTACGTACGCATGTATACATGTGTTCATGCATGTGTGTACGTATGTATGTACTGTGTATATGTCTGTATGTACGTATCTACGTATGCCTGCATCGATGGATGCATGTAAGTATGTACGTACGCATGCATGCATGATTGAATATTTGTATGTACGACTGTATCTGTGTATGTGTGCCTATGTGTGTACATATGTTAGTGTGTATATATGTCTGTACGTGTGTGAGGGTGTATGTATATAGATACGCGTGTGGATGCACGTATGTTTGTAGGTATGTACGCATGCATGCGAGTCTGCATGGATGTGTGAAGGCAGGTATCTACCAATGTGTGCACATGTGTACGTAAGTGTGTATGTATGTAGATGTGAATGCATGTGCGCAATCATATATGTATGTGTGTACGTATGTAAATATGTGTATGTAGTTATATTTGTATGTTTGTATGCATATGTATGTGTGTATGCATGTATGTATGTGGGTATGTTATGCTGTGGTTTGCTGTGTGTGCATGTGTGTATGTACGTATGTGCGTACTTATGTGTGTATGTATGCCTATGCGTGTGTACGTATGTATGTATATGTACGTGCATTTGTTTGTATGTCTGTATCTACGTGTGTAGGTATCGACGGATGCACGTGAGTTTGAATGTGTGGGTGCATGCATGTATGTATGTGTATGTATGCATGTCTGTGTATACAAGGGCTGCACGAATGTACACGTTTGTGTGGGTGTGTCTCTTGTACGCATGTTTTATTCGTGTATGCCTGGTCGTCCGTTTGTATTTATGTATATATGTATATAAATGTGTGTGTGGATGTACCTATGTATGTAGGTATGCACGCATGTAATTGAGTACGCGTTTATCTATGTACGTAGGTATGGCTGTACCCGTGTGCACGGTGTACGTAAGTGCGTATGTATGTATAGTTGTATGCATGCACGCATGTTTAAAAATGCATGCTGGTACGTATGTATTGCATACGTGTATGTACATATATACCTATGTGGGGATGCATGCATGAATTCATGCATGTACCGATATACGTACGTATGCATGTATGTATGCGTGTACGTGCGTGCGTTTGTATGTATGTTTGGACGTATGAATGTATACACGTATGCATGCGCGTACGTACGTGTGTATGTGCTCGTATGTATGTATGTATCTACGTGTGCACGTATGTACTCGTGTCAGTCTGTATGTATGCATGTATAGGTGAATGCTTGTCTTGATGTATGGATGTACGTATGTATGGATGTATGCGTGTATGCATGTGTGAATGTTTGTGCTTACGCATGTTTGCATGCTTTATGCATATAAGTCTGCACGTACGTTTGTGTGGATGCATGTCTGTAAATCTGATGATGTGCATGTACGTATGATTGTACGTACGTATGTACGCACGTATTTATGTACGCATTTATGTGTGCACGTATGCATGCATGTGTGTATGTACATATGTATGTCTGGACGTATGTATGTCCCCACGTACGTATGACTGTATGTGAAGGCGTCTGTATGTTTGCATGGATGTAGTTGGTTGCATGTCTGTGTGTATATATGTATGCATGCATTCACGTGCGCATGTGTGTATGTCTTTCATGCATGTATGTGTGTATGTATGTGAATGTACGTATGTATATGTGTGTATATGTATGCGTGTATGTATGTATGTGTTTATGTACGTATGCACGCATGCATGGTTTAAGCATGTATGTATGGTACGTCTGTACGGATGTATGTATGTATACATGTGTGTGTCCGTATGTACGTATATAGGTAAGTATTTGTTGAATGTATGCATGTATGCATGTCTGTACGTATGGGTGTACGTACATACGCATGCACGTATGTATGTGTGTATGCAAGGATGTACGTATGTGTGAATGTACGTTTGTATGTATTGATGTACGTTTGTGTGTACATATGTATGTATGGATGCAGTTATGCATATCTTTATGTACGTGTTTGTATAGTCATGTATGCATGCATATGTGAAGTCTGGATGTATGTATGCACGTATTCATGTAAGTACGTCGGTATATATGTACGTACGTATGTATGGTGGTGTATATGTGTAAAGGTAGTAGTGTCTCTTTGTATGTTCGTATCAATGTAGGTATGCCAACATGCAAGTATGTATGCATGCATGCCTGTATGCATGTCTGCACGTGTTACAGTTATGTGCGCGTAAATATGTGTATGAGTGCATATATGAGAGTTAATGCGTGTGCATGCATGGACGCGTGCATGCCTGCTGTATGCATGTATGTATGTCCGTGCGTATGCATGTATGCATGTATGTATGCATGTATATATGTTTGTGCGTATTTACGTACGTGTGTACATATGTATGTATGTGTGCGTGCGTGTAGGTATACATGTAAGTACGTGTGTACATATGCATGCATGCATGTATGTGTGTATTCATGTTTGTATGTCTAGATATATGTAAACTGTACGTATATATGTATATGTACACATGTATGTATTTATGCATGTGTGTATGTGTATGAATGTGTGTGTGTGTGTCTGTATGTGCGCGCGTGTGTCCACGAACTTTCTCGCTCTTGTCGCCAGAGAATTAGCGATGCCGTGACCCAGCTTGCCCGAGCGCGCGTGCGGACTGCCTCTGCCGAGCTGCAACATAAAAGTGTGTCCACGAACAAGACTTTTGTCGGCGCCGCATTATGTCTCCCTCTCTCTCCGCGGCCGCCTCTCTTCCCGCTTCTCGGGCTCCCTGGTGCGCGATTCGCTCCGCTGCGCCCCAGCGCTTGCTCTGACCGATGCGTGCGCTCGCCGAGTCCGCGACCAAAAAGTGCACACGAAGTCCTGGCGCCAACATGGGCGTCGTGACAAGGGCCGCTTCAACTAGGAAAGACGCCTGGGCATCCACACGGGATGCCTGGTACCAGCCAACTGAGGCCTTGGTAGCCAACCATCATGCAAGACAGCGCGAGGTACAATTGGCAGGTGTGTTGGAGACATGGGTGAAACGGACTGGCCTGGGCCAGCGGATCAGGGCGGCTGTGCGTCAGCAGGATTGGTTGGCCGCCTCGATGCGGTGGGTGGCGAGGTGGCGGTGTCAGCTGGCAAGGTCGCAAAGGGGATGCCAGCGTTCGTGGATGGGGTCAGTTCCGGCGTTGGCGCAGCCTCGGCCCCCCGACTGGCCCCAGGCGCGGGCCCAGAGGGGGGCCGGCAAGACGCGCCGTTGCGCTGGCTGGCTCGGCGGCGGTACCCGTGTTGGCCACCAGCGCTCTCGGCCTGTTGAGCGCCGCTGCGACCGCCGCCGCGCGGTCGCGTGTGTTCGCGGAACGATGCCCTCTCTGGTTAAGACCGTCGTTTCGAGGATGTTTTTATCCAGGGCTGGTGAGGCGTGGCTCCGATTCTCTACGCTGCTACCCTGGCGAGGGTTGACTTGGGAGACTTGGCTGCCTTCGGCAAGCATGACCTTTAGGCGATCATCGGATCCTTGATTTTTAAAGGCGGAACTGGGGAGTCGGTGCGTAGCGGTGGTCAGCCCATTCTGGGCATCCGCCGCTGTGGTGTCGCAGCCAGCGGATCGTCGACTTGGGGGCCTCGAGCTGGGCAATGCGGCACTGAACGGGTCCCTCAAACCGGAGACGGGGTGAGAGTCTCGTCTGCGCTGGCCTCGCAGGTGGGGTGCGGGCGGGGCTAGGGGTTGCTGCGGAACCGCCCCCTGCTTGGTGGGGGAGCTGAAGCGCGGCGGGTTCGCCGGATCAGGCGGCGGCGAGCGCGCCAGCGCGCTGTTGGTAGGGCGGCCGGTGCGACGGGGAGACTCGGCCTCTGGTCGGCGGCCGTGGTAGCTGCGGCGGGTGGCGTCGCCATGTCAGCGGCTGGGCTGGGGCGACGCGTTGGGGCGGAGGGTCCTTGGGCGCAGCCTCACGTCGCCTCCCAAACCAAAGGCGTCGGGCTCGTCGTCGAGTGGGTCCATATCGACGTCCTGGACGGGGGGGGTTGGTGTCGAGGCCGTCTCTGCCGCCCCCACGGCCCAACGGGTCGTCTGGTTCGCCGGCGTCCGCCAGGGATGCCTCAAGGTGGGCAAGCCCAGCCAGCTGGTTGGCCGGTACCCCATTGGGTGCTTTGCATTGCCATCTTCGCCAGGGCGTGGAGGGAGGAGAGTGGACTGTTTGGATAAATCGAAGGCCCGGGGATTAACACAGAACCCACGCAGCTCTGGGCAACAAAACCCCCAGTGCGACTTTGCCCGCCAGGCCGATACTGTGCATGATCCACAGGCGACTGGGGAATGCGACTGTCACCGAGGGCCGTGCTGCACCCAACGACGGACAATTACCCCGAGCTGGGTACCGAAGCCCCCAGCTCGACATGTCCCTCCGCCGATATTGGTTACGCAGCGTCCACCCCCAACCCCCATCCTGTCTCAGCGGTCCGTCCCTCACGCAGAGCCGAAACCGCACTGCCTAACTGAGCTGGAGGAGGAAGAGGAGGAGGAGGGGGAGGAGGAGGAACAAGGAGGAACGAGGAGGATAGAGGAAACAGCGGGCAGCACGCCCACTTCCTCCCAGCGCCTTTTCCGCCCTTGGCCTTCTTCTGCCGCCTCTTGTACGCGACATCCGTGACGGCCCCACGCGCCGCGCGGCCAAGCCCCCGATGAAGCGCAGCTGGCGCGACACCCGAGCGGCACACGCGCCGCCCTCGAGCGCCACCAAGTGAGAACGCAGTGCAGTGCAGCACGTTCTGCGTCTCCTCGTCTTTCTATTCCAGGCCTACCATATGTCCCTCCTGTGTCTTCCTTTTCCGCCCTCGTCTTTTTGTTCCTTCCCATCGCCCTCCTCCCCCAGGAGAGCTGAGGAGGTTGGCCGCAGCCGAGGTTCCGCTTCATGTTCCGAGGTGCTGTCCAGAAGCTCCGGCACCTGCAGGCGGCAAGCCGCAGGAAGGAGAGGGAGGAGGGGCAGGGGTCAGGGAAAGGAAACGAGGGAAGGAGTGATCAAGAGCAGGACGAAAAGAAGAGGAAATGGAGGAGAAGGACGAGGTCCGTGGCCAATTTGGCTCAAGAGAAATTATGGTGCGAGGCAAGTCGGGTTGAGCGGAACTTGACATTTTTACACCCTCTCACCCGCAACAAGGCCAGGGATTTTGTTCTGCGATACCAGTGTAATTGCCTTGACATTCGGCCGTCCTGTTTTAGATGCAGGGCGCGCATTGGTCAAACAAATTTGGTTCTCGTTTTGCGACAGTCAAGTCCTTGCCATGTTTATGCAGTCAGCAGCACAAGCATAATCGAGCCAACTCGAGGTCTCGACGCCCGAAGTCACAGCCCTGCCGAAACTCGCGGCTGCCACACAAAGAGAGACCCAAGTATGGACGCCAGGCCCCATCTCAGCAGCGGAAGTGGCGAAAGTGATCGAGCAGCAGCCCATGGCGCCAGCCCAGCAGGCACTGATTCATCCCAAGCTCTTGGAGGCGCCGAGCACATCAACGCAGATCCCGGCGTACCGCAACGACATGAACAACAGCCCTGGGGCGCTCGCGACGCTGCTCGTGGCGACGAGGCGTACAGGAACAGAGGACCCACATGTCTGGGAGTAGATCGGAGTTTTCAGATGCGCCCTGAGTGCCTGGGAGCCCACTGCGACGAGGAAAGCCCCAAACCCGTACCCACATGCTTGGGGCCCAATAGAGAGTGGACTCAATCGATCGGAAACTCGAGGAATTGACGACGTGGTCTGCTACGCCGAAGGGGACCATTATCCGTGTGGAGGAGGCCTGCAAGGAATTCGACGCGATGGAGAAGCAAGGGCAGGCCGCCACGGCGAAGACAGCCGCCGCCACCGCTTCCACCGATGGCGCCGGCCAGTTGCGCGGCACAGCCTCCCATGCGGTGGGCGGCCACACCACAGACGCAGCAGTTCATGGGCTACTTTCCTCATGCGGCAGAGGGTGGCCATGAAGGGAGCAGGAACAGTCATGCCACGGATCACATCCTCACACCCGTGTCTGGGAATCCCGTTGTCGCACCGTCTGTGTTCCCCAGTGGCCTGATGAAGCGCCCCGCAGAGGGCGAGGATACTGCTTTCTGGGCGAAGCTCGAGCACATGCTTCAAACATCGGGAAACGAAGTCGTGAAACAACTCGGGGGACGGATCGAAAAAGTCGAAAAGGCGCAGGAAGACTTGGGCAACCGTACGTCGAACTTGGAGGAGAGGATGACCGGGTTGGAGGAGAAGGTCGGGACGATGAGCATGCCGTCAGGGGAGAAGTTCGTTCCGAAGGCAGTGTGGTTGAAGAATTTCTGTGAGTACCACGAGAGGCGTGAGCGGGGGATTTCTCGTCCGCAGGTCGTCACCCACGTACATAAGTTCAAACAGAGTCTCGATCCAACTTTTCAGGAACAGGTGGGGGACTTCGAATTGACAGGCCCAACAAATCGCAAGGTGAAGGTGTATGTGACGGGAGGGTATGCTGTCGAGATCGCGGGCACTTGGAGGGATTACTTCAGGAAGGAGGAGAGCAAATGGAACGGCCGGGTGATCCAGTGCATCGCAGAACGCACGGAGCACGAGCAGAAGTGGTACGACACCGCCGGCAAAGCCATGGCTTGGCTTCGCAATGTCATCTCGGAGGGCGAGCAGCGTTGCTCGTGGATGCCCGATTTCATTCTTCAGGTGAGCGGGGAGATGGGCGACACTATCCCGGTTGGCCACATTAAGCAGGACGCGTCCGTGGGGTGGTACCCTGATGGCATCGAGCGCATCACCCGGTTGGGCTTCCAGCCAGTAGTGGCGTCCTGGAGCAGTTTCGTGACCGGCCCACGGGCCTGAGGGGGCCCAGAGACAGCGATACAGCAGCATTTTAATTCGTGCGCTTTCGTCACGCGGAATACTTGCAGGAAAAGCCAAAACTGTGTCCGTGGGGTTTGCAATACTCTGAAAGAGTTTGTTGGGACCGATGCTGTGGTTGGACTGCAGGAAGCTTCTTGGCACCAGAGCACGTGTAGAGGATACCGCGGTTTCGTGGTGTTCGCTTGGGAGTATTCGGAGGCCGCGTTCTTAATCCCTAGACGTTGGGTGCAGGGCGTGACTGCGGAGCGAGCCGGTTCCTATTGGGCCGGAGTGCTAGTATACGACACTCTTTGCCTCACCGTGTATTTGCTCGACCACTGTATTGATAGTGGGAGGGGGGACCGTACGATATCCGAAGTCATTTCTTTTGTCAGTTCGCTTAGGCAGCAATGTTGCGACAATTGTCTCAAAGTCGTGATTGGCATTGGTGCGAATTGCATTCTTTTTCCCAATTTGGACGGGTTCACCGGCAGTGTGGTTTGTCCACCAGCGGTGAGCCACACACTGAACATGCGTAACGTGTTGTTATCTCTGCTGGGCTCTCTGGGGCCTAGGGCTCTGAACTACTTGACACCGAGCTGAACAACAAAGCCGATGAGCTTCATTCACTCAATGCTGCCGATGCCCTGAAGTCTGTTAAGGCTATCATGTGCTCAGTGGTCAAGCGCGCACGGCATCTCCTTTCTAATCAAATAGCCTTTACATTCACTTTGAAGCATCACTGGTGTATGGTAGCCCTGAGGGGGCTACGAGCGCAGCAGGACCACATGGTGTGCAAGGCTGTCAGTTGCTATCCCGAGCTTCAGAGGTTCTTTGACTGCGAGACCCTGCTCTGTCATGACCGCCCTGGTCTTTGTGAATTGACGCAGGAGATTTATGTTAAGATTTTAACAGAGGAGGAGGAGGATATTGAGAGCGATAACAGCATGAACGATGATGCAAAGAAAGCTGCACCAGCAAAACTACGGAGGAATATGGAGCTCTGGAGGAAATTCAGAAGGCGAGCCTTTCTTACTGCTGTGCTTGACGCAAACGGAAGCCCATGTACTACCCTCGAGCAGTCGGCCAATGTGCTTGCTGAAAATTGGGGAAGTGTTTTTTCGCCAGCTACGGAAGACCGTGCCAGATGGGTGGAAATACTGAGGCATGTTCAGAAGGTCCCCGAGGACCTCGAGGTTTCCTGGAAGGTTGAATATGCTAGCTTTTTTTCGAACATATCCGACGTTGCCGCAACTCGATGCCTGGCGCAGACGGTGTTCCATATGCGTGCTGGCCAATTGGGGGTGCGCCGAGATACCCCGACAATTTTTAGATCGAGATCATCAATGGAACTGTCTCAGAGCTGCCTGACGACATGGGGGAACTACGGATGGTTTTCTTGCCTAAGGGTAAGCAGGAGGGGCGGGGCAGGGAACATTATACGGGATGCAGCATGCACGCGCCCGCTCTCCATGTCTAACACCGATTCGACGATCCTCTCTGCTGTGTTCTGCCACCCATTGAATGAGCTCTCTAAAGTGACTGTTGCACCCCTTCAGAAGTGTGTTAAAAGGTAGACAAATGCACGCGAATGTAGCGCAGGCAGGAAGTTGGGGGCTCCAACAAGAGTTGCTCGCACATGACTCGGCTGGCATCCTCTCGACTGCTGTCTCTGCCGCTTTCCCGTCGCTGCTGCGCGTTTGGATGTTTGCCGTGCTCGATGCTATGAATGCCCCCCTCCTTCATCGCTAACTTCTACATCATGCTCTATATGAATAACCAGGGCGCGGTAACACATTGTGGGCAGAAATTCGGAAGCTTTCCTGCCCAGAGGGGCGTGCGTCAGGGCGACCCTATCCATGGCCCTCTTCGGTTAATGCAGTGATCCCGTGTTGCGATGGATCCAGCAGCCCCCCCCCCCCCGCCCACGCTGCTCTGTGCCTTGCCTTTGCCGACGACTGTCTTCTTGGAATGGTGGATGTTTTTTTTCGCTCGACTGTTGCCGTGTGGCGCATGCGTCTCGTTCTTCAGTCTGCTACTGGGCTGGCGCTCAACTTCCGCAAGTGCGCTGCTCGATATGCGGGGGGGGGGTAGGAAGGGGGAGGTCAGTGCCATGATGTCCAAGGGGGCGAGGGGGCTGGAGATGGTGGGAGTAAGTTCAGCAATCAAGTATTCGGGGCTGTATATTGGCCCAGATGATGCGGGCGCGGCGCGGAGTGCCCCGCTGGCGAAATTTGTTGCCGGGTGTGCGATGCTTAGGCAGCTTGCCCCTGGATATGCGATGACGGTTTCTACCTTTCTGGTTATGTGCCTCTCTGTGCTCCAGTTTGTCCTCCAGGTTGAACCGGTCACGAAACAAGTCATGCATATGTACGAGCGCATGTTGCAGTGCCTTGCGAATGGTCCATACAATGCGTTCTCATATAACATGCTTGTCTCGCTTCGATGCCGCATCGAGTCCCCAGATCTTGATGCTCTCTCGCGCGCCTGCCGCGCCCGTCTTGCTGCGAAATGCCCTGGCATCCGCGAGTGCTGGGGCGAGCTGCAGAAGCTCACAGAGAGCAGCGCAGTATGCTTTGCCAGAGTTGTTGACCCACGTGGATGGCATCGCAGGTCGTTTTTTACTTAAGATGTTTGCGGTGCAGAGTGCCCAGACTATTGTGCAGCTCTCTGATCTTCCCCCTGATGCACTCCAGCGGAATCTCTGCGCCCGTCTCCGCGCCCTTCCTTTTCCTGGTCCTACGGCGTTTGAAGGCCTTCAGTATCGACTGAGAAAGTGGCTGCCCGAAGTGGGTTACAGTAACCCATCTTGTCTTTCAAAACCGACGAAACGCAGCAGCGACATCCCCTTGCCTCGCTACGTGTGTACTTCGTATCTGCACGCGTGGTGCGTGTACGAGTGCACGCTTTCACTTTCGACCTCGTGGCTGTATCTTTGGGTGTGCTCATCGGGAACTTGGGTTTGAGATGTCTCGGGTTTATGATGATCTACGTCATTGCAGATTCTGCCATCGCTTTCGCGAGTTATGTGTCCAATTGATGGGTGCTGCTTTTCCAATTGCCCCTGTGATGATTCCATGGATTGCCGCGCTGATTCAGCTCTATCCTCTTCCTCCGAATGCGTCGCTGCTGTGCGCCTGCATGCGTGATGCCTTCTTGCATGCCCACCACTGCGCGAGGCTGAGCCTGCCTGGCGCGGCCCAGCAAAACTTTGAAGCTCGTCTCCGCCTTTTGATTCGGAGGCACGTGGCTGTTGCCGAGGCGTGGGAAGACATCCGCGCAGGGCCCGGGTGGCCGGCCCCGGCAGGGGCGTCTGTGGGAGACGAACCAGCTTTGTCTCAGGGCATGAACGTTTATTTTTTCTTCTTTGGTTTAAAAATATAAGCTTTCGCACGGGGGGGGGGCTCGACTCGCCCGGAGAGGGGCCTTGGACTTGCGGCGCGAAGCGGCGCCTCGAGAGGATGGCCCAACTCGATTGCATCTGCGTGTCTGATCTGGCCACGGGCTGGGCTGAGCCAATATCGATTCTCGCCCGAGGTTTCGCTCGATCTGATCATCGTCCTGTTCGTTCACGTTTACGCTTGCACGAGCCTCAGGTCCTTCCCCAAGCTCAAGCAGGACGTGCACGACTTCCAGACGCGCGTGCTCCAGAACAGGTGACGTACTTCCAGGATGGGGTCGCGTCGTCAGGCTTCCAGTCTATGGATTTGGCTTCCCTACAAATTATGGTGGTCCGCGTGGCCAGCACGGCACCTCCGCGGCTGGGCGGGAAAGATCCTTCGAACGTCGCAGACTCCGTGACGAGAGTGCGGAAACTCATCCGCAAGCTCGTCGCGGCTGGCACGAACAAGACAGATGCAGTCAATTTACTTCGTCGACTGCGACGTGCGAAACAAGGATCTAAAGGTGCCAAGTCTTTGTCCAAGATTTCGCTGACCAGCAAGAGGGGCACGCAATTCCCTATGATGTTGGAGGTCCCCGGGGCGCCCACCGCTGACCGGAAGGCGTGGCTCGAGGGGGCCCAGAGGTTCGGAGAAGACCGATTTGGAGATGATCTGAATGAACCGCCAGTCCAACAACACCGGTTACAGGCGTTGCACGCACAGCGGGCGAGCCGCATTTTGGACGGAATTCGGGAACGGAAGATGACTTTATTTGATGTTCTGCAGGGGCGGTCCAAATTGAAGCTGAAGAGCGCGCCGGGCATCTGCGCGGAAGACCTTGCGTCCGTCTTGAAAGAGGTGTTGATTTTCTCCACCGCTTGGGGCAAGAAGTTGTACATCGCATCACAAGACGTAGCGTTTGCATTCGACAGTATGACCCATCAATCGGTATGTGTTTCGATTCCTGCCCGCGGGGTCAGAGGGGGCAAACTTCTGAACATCATGAGCGAGCCCTCCACGTGTGCGGCGTGAATTTCCCTTCCAGGGGCCGGGGAGACACCCGCCTTCAATTTCAATAAGGGTGGCAATCAGGGAGGGCCTGACACGCCCGACCTGCTCAACGCAGTGATAGAGGCGACGGTCGAACCCTTAGCTCATGAGTGGACGAGCGCAGGCTACGGCTTCGAATTGGAGCTACGGATCAACCATTTGATTTGGGCAGACAACATCCGGCAACGCGCAGAGGGGGGCAGGGGGGGGGGGGGGGGGCTTCTTAGAAGCACCCCATGCTTCTTAGAAGGCGCGGGCCTTCTCTATAGACGTAAGGCCGAGGCCTTCTGAGAAGCAGGGTGCTTCTAAGAAGCCTTCCCCCCTCCCCCTGCCCCTTCTGCGCGCCGCCAAAACATATGGCTGCTCGCTGAAAGCCCAGAACACCTACAAGGCATGATTGCAGCGCTGACCACGGCCTTAAGTTCTGTTCGCTCGTTCTGGGAACCTTCCTCGTTGCAGGTCTTGGCCGCCGGGGCTGCCGCTGGAGAACGGGTCGACGTGGTCGCGATCCCCGCTGGCAGGGGAGCTGCGCCGTATTGCAGCGTCGAGCACATGGATGCTTTGGGCAACCTGATGGACGGCAAAGGCAGCACCAGGACTATGGTTGACCATAGGCTACGCAAAGCAGAGCAGCTGTTCTGGGTGCACTCCAAGCAGTTTCTCGGACCAGGAACCGCGTCCGCTAAAATCGAGGCATGGTCGAGAAGTGTGGCCGCAAGTGCGCTGCATTGCAGCGGCTGCTGGACGGTTGATAAGACACTGCTTCAACGTCTCCGTAGATGGGCATTACGCTGGGTGCGCAAAATGCTCGGGATGAAACGGAAACCTGCGGAGGGGAACATGCAGTTCAACCGCCGCTTTGCGCAGTTGATATCCAAGTGGTTTGGTGCGCTCGGCGCGCGCGAGCTGCACGAGAGAGCTCTGCAGGCGATCCACGCCAACGCATGGCGAGAGAGCAACCATGACGCTGGAAGGCCAGGCGCCGACAACCTTCTGGGAGAGATTCGCACTGCTCGAGGGCGGACAGTGCGGGGCGCTATCAAGAGCGCCCCGCACAAGAAGCGCAAGCTACAAGGATTTGTGCATAGTAGAGCAGGGAACATCACCGAGTGGGAGGACGTCATGATCAAGGCGCACGGGCGCACTTGGCGCACTGACACCAGAGGCACGACAGGTTCAACCACGGAGTGGACGGCGCGGGCCAATGAGTTCGTCCGCACCATATGTGGGGATTGGGCACTGCCGTCACGGCGCGCTCCACCAACGTGCCCTGCCAGATCGCGGTCGTCGCCGGCAGTGCGCCCAGGCCGCGCCGAACGACCCGGGTCGTGGCAAGAGGTGGCACGAGGCTTCGAGTCCAAAGAAGGTTGGGCTAGCTTTGGCGACAGATTCTTCTGCGTGGTGGATTGCCAGCCTCTGCAGCGGATCGCATGCGGACGCATGCCTCTGCGCGGCGACGAATTTCGACCTTTGTCCACGAGGGTCACGCAGACAATCATCAACATCATGGGCTCCGGGCGGCTTCCGCCGAACGACCGGGGCGACCCCGTCAGGTGGATGGACAGGAGCCGCAATGTTCTCGCAGATTGTTTGTGAAATTTCACTATGGACAGGCGATCGTCTTGGCGGGAGGTCCGCCAACCAGCGGGTGTCATACCGCCCGGAGCCAACCTATTGGCATTCTCTGACGGAGGCACCCGCAAAGATTGTTCAGCCAGTGCGTGGGCGCTCGGAACCGTGACCGAAACTGGACACGAAATTGTGGCGGTGGCCGGCGTTTTTCATGAGCCGCCCATGCATTCCTTCATGGCGGAGGCCATCGCTCTGGAAGGCGCCCTGGACGAACTCCGGGCGAGGGCTGGCGAATGCCGGTGATCTGATGAGTGGCGACTGCAACGTTTCATTTCGGAAGCAACGCCTTCCGGAACCATTTGGGCTCAAGTTTCACCCTCTTCCTCTTTCCTCCTCATCATTGTTCAGGCTGCACGCTGCCTTGGGGTAGCACGTACCACGAGCATATTGCATCAGGGGTAGCTTTGTGAAGCTCTGTCCGCCACGCGAAACGAAACGAAAACAGTCATGCCACCTCAGCATATGTCTTTTCAGTCTCGCGCCGCCGATCGTCTTCCCAGAGCAGCACCAGCAGCCAGCAGGCTCAGTCAGACGTGCCCCGAGTTCCAGCACGACTGGCAAGCGGCACAGCAGCCGCAGTTAGCGATTGCAGGTGCTTCTCCGGTCACCCAGCAGACAGTCCGCAGTGGGCATGTCGCAAGAGGAGGTGCTCACCAATCAGCTTCGGACGGTCATGGAGGGCGAGGCCCTCTAGCAGGCGATCAAAGAGAGCATGGCCAACCTGGCGCGCCAGGACGTGATCGCTCACGCGAGGAAACCCGCCATCAATGTGGACGCTTCGCAGGAACTCATATGCGAAGTTTGCCACGGGGGGAGGAAGAGACGCCGGCCCGTAAGCAGCCAGTCGACGTCGCGCCGACGCAGCCCACGTGCTAAGCTCAGAGAAGGAGGCGATCCTTGGCTCCAGCTCGATCCCTGGGGACAAC
>CAUYUJ010019069.1:170000-188204 GCA_963575745.1 Prorocentrum cordatum
CAGGCACCGCCATCCGTGGCGGCGTGCCGATCTGCTGGCCCCAGTTCGGCACCTTCGATGAGGCTGCCACGGGCGCGCCCAAGCTGAAGCACGGCTTCGTCCGCCAGAGTAATCGTTGGCAGGTCTCGGAGGTCAGCGAGGACGCGGTGTCGCTGCGTCTGGTACCGGATGCCGAGATGTTGAAGAAGTGGCCATCCGAGTTCGAGTTCATCTACACCGTCTCGTTGGGTGCCAAGTCCCTGCGCCTGAAGATGGAAGTCACGAACACGGGCCCGCAGCCGCTTGAGTTCACGGGGTGCTTGCACACGTACTTCCGTTGTGAGGCCTGCACCGATGTGGCCGTGGAGGGCCTGAAGGGCGAGACGGTTGACGTGGGCATCGGCGATTTTTTCCGCGGCACTGAGGTCGAGGACCGCGAGCAGGTGACGTTCGACGGCAAGTCTGAGATCCAGCTCCTGTACGGCAGCACTGCGGACGCTATCGTGGTGAAGGACGGCGACAGGCGCCTGCGCCTGACAAAGATGAACATGCCGGACTGGGTGCTCTGGAACATCGGCGACGACAACAGGCACTCAGAGCCCCGAATCATCAGGGATAACTCGGGTCAGGGATAACTCGGGTTCGGTTTTCGGGAATCCAAACCCGAGTTACCCCGGACCCGAGTTACCCCGGGTATTTCGGGCGTCCAGAGCCCCGAATCATCAGGGGTAACTCGGGTCAGGGCTAACTCGGGTTCCTTTTTCGGGAATCCAAACCCGAGTTACCCCGGACCCGAGTTACCCCGGATAACTCGGGCGACCAAGGCACACGCTCCCAGACCTGCCCCTCGGTGAGCAGAGGAAGTACGTATGCGTGGAGCCCGGGTTCGCCACAGTCCCGCAGCGCGTGAAGCCAGGGGCGACATGGTGCGCCATGCACGAGGTCGAGGCGTTGTGATGCACAGATTGTCGCACCGCTCGTCGGAGGCATTATTTTTTCTGTGGCCGCGTGAGATCGCCTTGAGTTCCGTTTGCGTTCGATCATTGAGCCCCGTTTTCGCCGGGCACATTCGCCCGATCTGAGTTGTGAATATCCAGCTGCCTGCGGCAAGTTCCGCCACCGAGCCAGCCCAGCACTCTCGGGGGTTGCTGCTCGAATCGATGAGGACGACGATGACGATGATAATGATTGGGAGGTTAGAGGAGGAGGAGGAGGAGGAGGAGGAGGAGGAGGAGGAGGAGGAGGATGGGAGGGAGGAGGAGGAGGGGGAGGAGAAGGAGGAGGAGGAGGAGGAGGAGGAGGAGAAGGAGGAAGAGGAAATAAGGAGGAGGAGGAGGAGGAGGAGGAGGAGGAGGAGGAGGAGGAGGAGGAGAAGGTCCGATGAGGTCCGCTGAGGAGGAGGAGGATAATATTGCTGAGGCTGCTGATGATACGGTGTCTCTAGGGCCCGCCACGCTGGGCGAGCACCTCGGCTGACGCCGAGGAGCATGCGGCCGAGCCAGTGCCCAGCCTTCAAAACTTCAGGATAGTACCTCGGACCGACGCCGAGGCGCCAGCGCCGAGCAGATGCCCTTCCTTGAAAAGCTTAGAGCCACCCGACGGCGACTGAGACTTTCCAGCGGATGCAAGGGCTGGCCCCTGGGATTGCCGCCGCCGCCCCGAACTTGCGAAAACACCAGCCGCGGCCGAGAGGAGACACGAGCCGAACAGGACCGCCGCGCCGCCACGCACAGCCACGCACAGCCACGAACAGCCACGAACAGCCACCCGCTCCCCCGGTTCAGCGCCTCTCGGGCCCCCGCCGCCTTCTGCAGGGCCTCCTCGCTGGAACAAGCATGGACTTTCGGGCCAAAGCGCTGCCCGGCCAATGCTACGAACCTCGCCGCCTCAATGCCCTCAGCTATGGCCTCGAGGTCTGGAGCCTTGCCCTTGGCGCAGCCCTTGCCCTTGGCCTTGTCCTTACGCTTAACCTTGCTTTTGCTACAGCCCCGCCTGGCCCTGATGCCAATGCCCGAGAGCCCACCGGCATCAGCAGGCATAGCTTCATAACCGCATATGCTTATTCTTCTGATTACTCTTCGCTGCCCTTGTACACCGCCTCCGTCTCTATCGGCTGGTCAGGGCCCGCGAACTGCGCATCGAACTTCAAGTTGTCGCGTTCGGTGAGGTGGCCCTTGCATTTGATTGAGACGAAGCTTGCCACCTCCAGTACCCTCGCGAGTGTACTCGAGCGGCTTGTCAGAGACCACCTGCTTGCGCCAAGCCACTACGGTGGGGTCGTTCGTTAAGGAATGTGCCCAGGAGGCTCCAGACCCTGGGGGCTTCCTTATCTCATGAGGGCGGCGGTGATATCCATGGCCAAGCCTCCAGTGGAATCCCACGGGCCTCCAGACCCTGGGTTCCTTATCTATAAGGGTTCCTTATCCAATGCCCCCCCCAACCGTAAACCGAAGCCAAGCAAATCTCTGAAGTAGCCGCTAGCAGGAACATCCGAGTCGTTCATGCCTTCTTGGCCCAGCGATTCCTGCGTGACCTTGCTGAACCACTGGCAGCCGTCTCCTACGCGTGCGACATGTTCTGCTCATTGTGCTGATTCTCCTCCAGCGCCGTCGCCTTCTCCTTCTTCTCCGTCAGCTGCTTCTGCTCCTTCTCCATGCCCGTCGAGAAGTTGAGGCCCGCCTGGTCCGCCGCGCACTGGGTAGGCGCTGTCTGGAGGTTGTCGAACTCCTACGGCCTCCGCCTTGACGCCGCTCGCGAAGTTCGTCGGCCTCTCTCCCAGCTGTTCTGACAGCAAGTCTGCGCCCCACCTCAACCCCGAGAGGAATGGGCTAGGAGGAGGAGGAGAGGGAGGAGGAGGAGGAGGAGGAGGAGGAGGAGGAGGAGGAGGAGGAGGAGGAGGAGGAGGAGGGCTGGCAGACGAGGGAGATGAATAGCATGACGATGGTGATGATGATGATGATGATGATGATGATGATGATGATGATGATGATGATGATGATGATGATGATGCTGATGCTGATGCTGATGCTGATGCTGATGCTGATGCTGATGCTGATACTGATGCAGATGCAGATGCAGATGAAGATGATGATGCTGATGCTGATGATTATGATGATGCTGATGATGATGATGATGATGACGATGATGATGATGGGGAGGAGGCGGAGGAGGACAATGAGGAGCACGAGGGTGATGATGAGGGTGATGATGGTGATGATGATGAGGAGGAGGAGGAGGAGCAGGAGGAGGTGCAGGAGGACGAGGAGGGCCACTGCATACCCAAGACTCATCAACGATGTTGATATTAACCCTCCCTCCCGAGTTCCCTCTTTGTAGGACCCTAGACGGATTCATTCCTACTAGGGGAAATGCCCCGTTGGAAGACAACCGTTTGAAAATCTGGAACTCTGCCAGAGCACCATTCCTGGGACTTCATCGCCGCGATTAACCTTTACTGTTGCGTCTTGACGATCCTCAGTCGTGCGAGAACGCCGTTCCTGGGACTTCAGCATCGCGAATCAACGTAATTGCTTCGCCCTGACATTCCGACATTGTGCCAAAACACCATTTCTGGGACGTACCATGAGAGCCCTTGGAACTGCTGCAAAGTGTAAAGACGAATGTGCGCGGAGCGAAGGCGAGAGCCACAGTTTGAAAAGGAACGCCCTCCATCCGCGAAGCCCATGCAGCTGTTTAAGATGAGTTTGGGTGACGCTAAGGCGAGAGCCACATTTTGAAAAAAGAACCCCCCTTATGTTGTGAAGCTCTTGCAAATATTAAAGACGAGTGTGCGCGGCGCCAAGGCGAGAGCAACATTTTGAAAGCGAGCCGTCCTCCATTCGGCAAGCTATTTTGCAAATATTTACAATGAACGTGCGCGGCGCTAAGGTGAGAGCCACATTTTGAAAGCGGACCGTCCACCATCCGCCAAATTCTTGCAATTGCTTAAGACGCGCGTGCGCGGCACTAAGGCGAGGGCCACATTTTGAAAGCGGACCGCCCTCCATCCGTGAAATTGCTGCAAATTTCAAGCTTCGGGATCATACATGGTGAGGAAGTCTCAGGCGAAACGCCCAGCCCGCCCTTTCCACCAGCCTCGGGGTGCGACAGGGAGGAAATATCTACAAGGAAGAGGGATGGAGGAGGAGGAGGAGGAGGAGGAGGAGGAGGAGGAGGAAGAGGAAGAGGAGGAGGAGGAGGAGAAGGAGGAGGAGGAGGAGGAAGAGGGGAGGAGGAGGGAGGAGGAGGAGGAGGAGAAGAAGAGAGAAGGAAAGGAGTAAGTGAGGGATGGAGGAGGAGGAGGAGGAGGAGGAGGAGGAGGAGGAGGAGGAGGAGGAGGAGGAGGAGGAGGAGGAGGAGGAGGAGGAGGAGGAGGAGGGATGGAGGAGGAGGAAGAGGAGGGATGGATGAAGGAGGAGGAGGAGGAGGAGGAAGAGGAGGAATGGGGAAGCCGCCACATGTGACGCCTTTCGTCTGTAGTCCTCGAGGAGCCCTCATGTACCTCACTTGTGCCGCCGTCGTGGGGCTGTCCTGGGCTCCTGTGGGGCAGTCCTGGGGGTCCCTCGGGGCTCTCCTGGGCCGTCTTGTGTCTCCCTTGGTGCCTTTGTGGCCGTTTGGGGCTCTCTTGGGGCCGTCGTGGGGCCCTCTCGGGCCGCTCAGGGGTCGCCTTAGGCCGCCCTGGGTCCCTCTGGAGGCCCCTTTGGGCCAGCTTGAGGCCCTCTCGGGTCCGCCCTGGGCTGTCCCGGGGCCCTCTCAGGTCGCCCTGCAGGCCGTCTCGGAAGCCTCTTGGGCTATCCTGAGGCATGGCATCGCTCGGACGTGTGCATTTTTCCCTCGGCGAGGACCATCGAGGAGCATCCTTGATAATTTGGCGAAAAAACCACGTACGAAACCAAACAAAAACACAGGGAATGGACGTCCGAGCGATGGCCAGGAGACCGTGCGTGGCCGGTGTGGGGCCATCTCGGAGGCGCCTGGGGTCGTCTTGGAGCCGCCGTCGGGCCGTATTGGCGCCGTGTTGGGCCGTCGACGGGCTCGCCAATGTCGTCTCGGGTCTCTCCAGAGGCCCTCTTTGGGCTTTTCCTCGGGGCTCTCTTGGGGATGCCCCTGGCCGTCAGAGGGCCCCGCCTTTCAGGCCGCGCGGGTCACGTTCGGGACCTCTCGGGCCGTCGCGGGGCCATTCTGGAGGCCCCTCGAGCCGCAGTCAATGCTTCTGGCCTCTGCGGGCCCTCCTGGTGGTTTCTTGGAGTCATCTTGGGCCACCTCCGGAGCCTCTTGCAGTCTTGAGGCCATCTTGGGCCGTCTCGGAGTCATCGCGTGTCGTCATGGAGGCACACTGGACCATCTCAGCGGGCCTGGGAGCGTGTCTGGGCCGTACCGGAAGCCGTCTTGGGCATTTCGCACCGCCCGGAGGGCGCCAGGGGGCCGACTGGCAGACCAGGAGTCCTCGGGCTTGGGCGGGGTTGGTGCACGTATGTAGCGTTCTGCGGCCAGGATCAGCCACGCGCAGAGGGGGAAATGGGGGAGGGGGGCAAGGCTTCTGAGAAGGAGGCTGCTTCTCAGAAGGCGCTGGCCTTACATCTATAGACAAGGCCCGCGCCTAAAAAAAGTAAGACGCAGCCTCCTCCTAGGAAGCCGTCCCCCCACCCCCTACCCCTCTCCGCGCGCCGCCAGTACGGGGAGGGACCCAGTAGAAGATTACCCCTACCAGCCACTACTTGTCGTTCTACCACGCCTCCAGGGGGGAACGGCGGGGATTGCATTGCAGTGTCGCGCGGGCGGCACCAATATCCAGATTCGCGCATCGATCCCTGGTGGAGCGAGCAGCCGAGACACCATTCGGACTGGCTGCGGTCGCTCACCGCATCGCATCTCCACAGCCGATAGAAGCCCGCCCGATTTTCGGGCGCCGGAGACATCGCAGGGGCGATGTGGTGTGCCATGCACGGGGTGAAGGCTTTGTGATGCAAAGGGTACTGGGTCGCTTGACAGAATGATTGTTTTTTTCTGTGGCCACGCGAGAGCGCCTCGAGTTCCGTTTGCGTTCGATCCGTGAGCAGTTTTCGTTGGGCACATTTGCCCGATAGATGAGTATTGTTCTGCAGCGTCGCTCGGGCGACACCAAGGTTCAGACTCGCGCATCTGTTTCTGGTGCTGCGAGCAGCCGCGACACCATTCAGACCGGCAGTGGTCGGCCGACGCACCATATCGCACCGCAAGAGCCGATCAAAGCCCGTGCGACCTCGGAGGACAACAAATTATCTTGGCGAGGGTCCTAACCATATGAAGTTGTGGGCACCACAATTGTGAATATCTTCTTCGGTGAAGCTCCCTATGGGGCTACGAAGCGCTGCGCTGGGCGGGGGGGGGAACGCATGCGGGCGGTAGCACTGGGGCTGTCGGTGAAGCTCCCTATGAGGCCACGAAGCGCTGCACTGGGTGGGTGACAATGCCAGATTAAGCGTGTGGGACGCACGCGGGCGGCCCCATTGGGGGCTTCGGGGAGCTCCCCATGGGGCTGCGAAGCGTTGTAAAGGGTAGGCGACATGCCAAATTGGGTGTGGGGGACGTACGCGGGCGGCCCCACTGGGGGCTTCGGTGGGGCTCCCTATTGGGCCACGAAGCGCTGTACTGGGTCGGTGAAAATGCCAAAATGGGTGTGGGGGACGCATGCGAGCGGTCCCACTGGAGGCGTCGGTGGAGCTCCCTGTGGGGGACGCACGCGGGCGGTACCACTGGGGGCTTAGGTGGAGCTCCCTATGGGGCCACGAAGCGCTGCACTGGGTGGGTGAAAATGCCAAATTGGATGTGGTGGACGCATGCGGGCGGTCCCATTGGAGGCTTCGGTGGAGCTCCCGATGGGGCCACGGAACGCTGTACTGGGCGGGTGGCAATGCCAAATCGGGTGCAGGGGACGCACGCGGACGGTCCCACTGGGGGCCTCGGTGGGGCTCCCTATGGGGCCACGAAGCGCTGTACTGGGTGGGTGACAGTGCCAAGTTGGGTGTGGGGGACGCATGCGGGCGGTACCGCTGAGGGCTTCGGTTGGGCTCCCTATTGTGCCACGAAGCGCTGTACTGGGTTGGCGACAATGCCAAATTGGATGCGGGGGACGCATGTGGACGGTACCACTGGGGGCTTCGGTGGAGCTCCCTATGGGGTCACGAAGCGCTGTACTGGGTGTGTGAAAATGCCAAAGTGGGCGTGGGGGGCGCATGCGGGCGGTCCCACTGGGGGCTTCGGTGGAGCTCCATGTGGGGCCACGAAGCGCTGTACTGGGTGAGTGAAAATGCCAAATTGGATGTTGGGGACGCATGCGGGCGGTCCCAGTGGGGGCTTCGGTGGAGTTTCTTATGGGGCCACGAAGCGATGTGCTGGGTGGGTGACAATGCCAAGTTGGGAGTGGGGGGCGCATGCGGGCGGTCCCACTGGGGGCTTCGGTGGGGCTCCGTATTGGGCCACGAAGCGCTGCACTGGGTGGGTGAAAATGCCAAATTGGATGTGGGGGACGCGTGTGGGCGGTCCCGCTGGAGGCTTCGGTGGAGCTCCCTATGGGGTCACGCAGCGCTGTACTGGGTGGGCGAAAATGCAACATTGGGCGTGGGGGACGCATGCGGGCGGTCTCACTGGGGGCTTCGGTGGAGCTCCCTATGGGGCCACGAAGCGCCGTAGTGGGTGGGTGAACATGCCAAGCTTGGCGCGGGCGACGCATGCGGGCGGTCCCACTGGGGGCTTCGGTGGAGCGCCCTATGGGGCCACGAAGCGTTGTGCTGGGTGTGTGACAGTGCCAAGTTGGGTACGCATTCGGGCGCTCCCACTGGGGGCTTCGGTGGGGCTCCCTATTGAGCCACGAAGCGCTGCACTGGGTGGGTGAAAATGCCAAATTGGATGTGGGGGGCGCTTGTGGGCGGTACCACTGGGGGCTTCGGTGGAGCTCCCCATGGGGTCACGAAACGCTGTAGTGGGTTTGCGAAAATGCTAGGTTGGGCGTGGGGGACGCATGCGGGCGGTCCCACTGGGGGCTTCGGTGGAGCTCCCTACGGGGCCACGGGGCGTTGTACTGGGTGGGTGAAAATGCCAAATTGGATGCGGGGGAGGCATGCGGGAGGTCCCACTGGGGGCTTCGGTGGGGCTCCCTATGGGGCCACGAAACGTTGCACTGGGTGGGTGAAACGCATGGAGGAAGGAGGAAGGATGGGAGGAGGAGGAGGAGAAGGAGGAGAGGAGGAGGAACGCGGGGCGACGTCTCTTCAAAACGAGGACCCAACATCACATGATGGTTGGGAAATATCCAGGGCCCAGTATCCCCAAACAGGGTTGTTTTGGCCAGTGTGGCTCCAAATCATCACCGGCCTGATCCTGTCGTCCTGCACCCTCGTCATCATAACTATCATATCGCCGTCGTCGCAGTCGTTGTCGTTGATGTCGTCGTCGTCCTCCTCCTCCTCATGCTCCACGGGTTCCTCTTTCTCGCCCTTCCCCATCCCACTCCACCTCCTGGATATGTTGTCTCCTCTTCTCGTGTGTTTCCTCCTCATCTTTTTGTGTGATTCCCCTGCCTCCTCTTTCTCCTCATCCTCATGCCCTTGATACTAAGATTCCTCCTAGTTATCCTCGCCCCTTTTCGTCCCGCTGGTTCTTCTCCTCAACCTCTTCGTCCCTGTCGTTTTTGATCTCCTCATCGTTTGCTCAGGCATGGCGCTCCCGCCTGAGGTCCTTACAAATGACCTGGGCGTCCTGATCTCCCCTTGTCCTCGGCCACGTACCTGTTCACTTTTGCCACGGGCGCAGGTGCCTCTACCAGGGTATGTTTCGATACCCGCATAGGGATCCGTCTTGGTATTTCCAGGGCTCCTTATAGAGCACCGCATAGGGATCTGCATAGGGATCCGCAGTGGGATCCACGACGACGACAGACAACGACGAGCGACGACGACGACGACGAGCGACGGCGACGACGACAACGACGACGACGAGGATAGAGGGAGGAGGTAAGGAGCATTCCTCTCATACGCCACGTGGAGGCGACGACGCCTTCACAATCTTGTGCTCGCCACAAATCCTCGTCGCTCTTTGTTTTCGGTCGTCGTCGTCGTCGTCGTCGTCGTCGTCGTCGTAGTCGTCGTGGTCGTCGTGGTCGTCGTCGCTCGTCGTCGCTCGTCGTCGTCGTCGTCGGTCGTCGTCGCTCGTCGTCGTCGTCCTCGCCGTCGTCAGTCATCTTCGTCGTCGGTCGTCAGAACTTGCGGTCGCGCGTCGTTGTCAAACGCTTTCGAATGCTTTCGTGGGCCTCTGGAAGATGACCTCCGGACGGCCCCTGGAGGCTTTGCAGAGGCCTCAGGAGGCCTCCAGAGGCTTCGGGAAACCTCCAGAGACCACAGGAAGCGTCGCTCGTCGTCGTCGCCGTCGTCGTCGTCGTCGCTCGTCGTCGTCGTCGTGGTCGTCGTCGGTGTCGTCGTCGTCGTCGTCGTGGTCGCTCGTCGTCGTCGTCGTCGTCGTCGTCGTGGTCGCTTGTCGTCGTCGTCGTCGTCGTCGTCGTCGTCGTCGTCGTCGTCGTCGTGGTGGTCGCTCGTCATTGTCGTCATTGTCATCGTCGTCGTCGTCATCGTCGTCGTCGTCGCCGTCGTCGTCGTCGTCGTCGTCGTCGTCGTCGTCGTCGTCGTCGTCCGTCGTCGTCGTGCGCGCGGACGCTGTGGTGGCGCCGGAACCGCGCGGCGGGTGGTGGGGGCGTCACGTCATAGCCCCCTCCAGCCCCGCTCCCCCATAACGCCCGTTTTAGCCGAAAATGAAGAAACGCGCTTTAGCACGCACTTAGCCCGTTGGGCTAACGAATTTGGCACTGTCGGCGCGTATGAGCGCTCGCCTGAACCAGATGAGTGCACCTGCATCCTCGGGAGACCCCACCTTCAACTCGGCCATACCCGGCTCGCCAAGAGAACCCCAGTGGGGCGGCAGACTCCGCTCCGACTCTGCGAGATTCCGATCCGACTCCGCTTCCCAGTGCTTTACTCTTTCTCTCCGCTGCTGCTCTGTTGGCGCATTGATCGGCAGCCTCGTGCGTTGCGGCAGAGATTGCCTCCTTGTTTCGTGCCCCGGAGGGTCCCCCCGAAGGTGGAAGGGGCCCTGGCGGGTCCCCCCGAAGCTGCCGCGAAAGGGCCGCGAGGCGGCCTCGCAAGGGCCCGGAAGGCATTTCGAAGGGGCTTTGTCGGTCACGCGCAGAGTGGGGGGGGGTAGGGGGGAGGGGGGAGAGCCTCTTGGATCGAAGGGAGGGGGGCCCAGGGCAGATCCAAGAAATCCGCGCGGACCGTCGAAAGTTCATGTGTGTGTTCCGTTCTTTCTTCTTTTATTGGAAGCACCCCTGCTTCTAAGAAGCTTTCCCCTCTCCCCCCACCCCCACCCCCTTCTGCGCGCCGCCAACTCTGAAAGGGCCAGGGCCCCTCCCAGCGGCCTGGGATAGATCCGACCTGAGTCGACATGACCCCAAGATGGTCCGGTATCGACGCGACTCAAAGATGTCCGATCTCATTCCGATTCCAGAGTGCCGACTTGGCCCCGATGTCAAAAGACTCGACGGCAGTCCAAATTTCGACCTGGCGTCCTGATCCGATGCTGGACCCTGGTCAAGCGGAGCGGAGGGGGAGCCTCTCTCCTTGGGGGCGACTCCTTGGGGGGGCGTCTCCTTGGAGCGCACTGCGACGTAGCCTCGCGCCTCCTTGGGGGCGTGCCAGTTGCGCCACTGTGCCGTGTTGGTGCAAGTGTTTGTGGTCTCCTCCCTCCCGCAGTTCCGTGCATCACAGTCGCCCGCGCGCACCCGGCTGCAGCGGCACGCAGCACCAGCCATGGTCAAGTCCTCGGAGGCCGCGCTGGGCGCAGGTGCGGTCGTCGGCTGCCTGCTTGCAGCGCCCTCCGCATCCAGCTTCGCCACCGGCCAGCAGGGCGCGCCCCCGTCGAGGCTCTTGGAGCAGAAGATCCGGCTCGGGCCCACTCGCGGCCAGTCGCACGCGCCGTCGCTGAAGCAGCCGCCGCAGCAGCAGCGTCCCGCACTGCTCGCGGCCGCAGGAGCCGGCGCCGCCTTGGCAGGGGCCGCCGGTGGCCGCTTGAGGCCGGCTGGCGCCGCCCGGCGTGGGGTCATCGCAGCCCGGGCGTCCGCAGGAGTCCTCCACGCGCCGCCTGTGGCTGCCCCGCTCACGGTCTCCGCAGCAGGCGAGGGCTGCATCCGCCTGCGCCATGCCAGCGGGGCGACCTGCGACGTGAGCGTCTACGCCGCGAATGTGCTGAGCTGGCGCTTGCCCGACATGGGGGAGCAGCTGTTCATGAGCTCCGAGGCGGTCTTGGGGCAGCCAGGCACCGCCATCCGTGGCGGCGTGCCGATCTGCTGGCCCCAGTTCGGCACCTTCGATGAGGCTGCCACGGGCGCGCCCAAGCTGAAGCACGGCTTCGTCCGCCAGAGTAATCGTTGGCAGGTCTCGGAGGTCAGCGAGGACGCGGTGTCGCTGCGTCTGGTACCGGATGCCGAGATGTTGAAGAAGTGGCCATCCGAGTTCGAGTTCATCTACACCGTCTCGTTGGGTGCCAAGTCCCTGCGCCTGAAGATGGAAGTCACGAACACGGGCCCGCAGCCGCTTGAGTTCACGGGGTGCTTGCACACGTACTTCCGTTGTGAGGCCTGCACCGATGTGGCCGTGGAGGGCCTGAAGGGCGAGACGGTTGACGTGGGCATCGGCGATTTCTTCCGCGGCACTGAGGTCGAGGACCGCGAGCAGGTGACGTTCGACGGCAAGTCTGAGATCCAGCTCCTGTACGGCAGCACTGCGGACGCTATCGTGGTGAAGGACGGCGACAGGCGCCTGCGCCTGACAAAGATGAACATGCCGGACTGGGTGCTCTGGAACATCGGCGACGACAACAGGCACACGCTCCCAGACCTGCCCCTCGGTGAGCAGAGGAAGTACGTATGCGTGGAGCCCGGGTTCGCCACAGTCCCGCAGCGCGTGAAGCCAGGGGCGACGTGGTGCGCCATGCACGAGGTCGAGGCCTTGTGATGCACAGATTGTCGCACCGCTCGTCGGAAGCATTATTTTTTCTGTGGCCGCGTGAGATCGCCTTGAGTTCCGTTTGCGTTCGATCATTGAGCCCCGTTTTCGCCGGGCACATTCGCCCGATCTGAGTTGTGAATATCCAGCTGCCTGCGGCAAGTTCCGCCACCGAGCCAGCCCAGCACTCTCGGGGGTTGCTGCTCGAATCGATGAGGACGACGATGACGATGATAATGATTGGGAGGTTAGAGGAGGAGGAGGAGGAGGAGGAGGAGGAGGAGGAGGAGGAGGAGGAGGAGGAGGAGGAGGAGGAGGAGGAGGAGGAGGAGGAGGAGGAGGAGGAGGATGGGGAGAAGGAGGAGGAGGAGGGGGAGGAGAAGGAGGAGGAGGAGGAGGAGGAGGAGGAGGAGGAGAAGGAGGAAGAGGAAATAAGGAGGAGGAGGAGGAGGAGGAGGAGGAGGAGGAGAAGGTCCGATGAGGTCCGCTGAGGAGGAGGAGGATAATATTGCTGAGGCTGCTGATGATACGGTGTCTCTAGGGCCCGCCACGCTGGGCGAGCACCTCGGCTGACGCCGAGGAGCATGCGGCCGAGCCAGTGCCCAGCCTTCAAAACTTCAGGATAGTACCTCGGACCGACGCCGAGGCGCCAGCGCCGAGCAGATGCCCTTCCTTGAAAAGCTTAGAGCCACCCGACGGCGACTGAGACTTTCCAGCGGATGCAAGGGCTGGCCCCTGGGATTGCCGCCGCCGCCCCGAACTTGCGAAAACACCAGCCGCGGCCGAGAGGAGACACGAGCCGAACAGGACCGCCGCGCCGCCACGCACAGCCACGCACAGCCACGAACAGCCACGAACAGCCACCCGCTCCCCCGGTTCAGCGCCTCTCGGGCCCCCGCCGCCTTCTGCAGGGCCTCCTCGCTGGAACAAGCATGGACTTTCGGGCCAAAGCGCTGCCCGGCCAATGCTACGAACCTCGCCGCCTCAATGCCCTCAGCTATGGCCTCGAGGTCTGGAGCCTTGCCCTTGGCGCAGCCCTTGCTCTTGGCCTTGTCCTTACGCTTAACCGTGCTTTTGCTACAGCCCCGCCTGGCCTTGATGCCAATGCCCGAGAGCCCACCGGCATCAGCAGGCATAGCTTCATAACCGCATATGCTTATTCTTCTGATTAATCTTCGCTGCCCTTGTACACCGCCTCCGTCTCTATCGGCTGGTCAGGGCCCGCGAACTGCCCGCCCCGCCTGCCCCAGGGAGGCTGTTTCGCCCAGGGCTCGAGGGAGCCCTGGGCTCTTTCGGCTTTGCCAGCGCTGCTGAGGCTCAGGAGCGAGGCAGGGCCGCCAGGGCGGCCAGGATGGCGGACCCCAGGCCAGTGGTTGGTCTGAGCGCGGAGTGACGGTCGCGCTTCGGGGTCTGGGCCTGGTCGGCCGCGGGCCCGTGCAAGCTCTGTTTGCGGGGCCGTAAGACGGCGTCCGAATTGGTTTGTGCATGATAAGCCCCAGGGTGATAGGATAAAACAAATGCCCCCCCCACCGTAAACCGAAGCCAAGCAAATCTCTGAAGTAGCCGCTAGCAGGAACATCCGAGTCGTTCATGCCTTCTTGGCCCAGCGATTCCTGCGTGACCTTGCTGAACCACTGGCAGCCGTCTCCTCCGCGTGCGACATGTTCTGCTCATTGTGCTGATTCTCCTCCAGCGCCGTCGCCTCCTCCTTCTTCTCCGTCAGCTGCTTCTGCTCCTTCTCCATGCCCGTCGAGAAGTTGAGGCCCGCCTGGTCCGCCGCGCACTGGGTAGGCGCTGTCTGGAGGTTGTCGAACTCCTACGGCCTCCGCCTTGACGCCGCTCGCGAAGTTCGTCGGCCTCTCTCCCAGCTGTTCTGACAGCAAGTCTGCGCCCCACCTCACCCCTGAGAGGAAAGGGCTAGGAGGAGGAGGAGAGGGAGGAGGAGGAGGAGGAGGAGAGGAGGAGGAGGAGGAGGAGAGGAGGAGAGGAGGGAGGAGGAGGGCTGGCGACGAGGGAGGATGAAATAGCATGACATGGTGATGATGGGATTGATGCTGATGTTGACTCGCTGAGGCTGATGATGATGCTGATGCTGATGCAAGATGAAAGATGATGATGATGATGATGATGATGATGATGATGATGATGATTATGAGGATGAGGATGAGGATGAGGATGAGGATGATGAGGATGATGAGGATGATGAGGATGATGAGGATGATGAGGATGATGATGATGATGATGATGATGATGATGATGGGGAGGAGGCGGAGGAGGACAATGAGGAGCACGAGGGTGATGATGAGGGTGATGATGGTGATGATGATGAGGAGGAGGAGCAGGAGGAGGTGGAGGAGGACGAGGAGGGCCACTGCATACCCAAGACTCATCAACGATGTTGATATCAACCCTCCCTCCCGAGTTCCCTCTTTGTAGGACCCTAGACGGATTCATTCCTACTAGGGGAAATGCCCCGTTGGAAGACAACCGTTTGAAAATCTGGAACTCTGCCAGAGCACCATTCCTGGGACTTCATCGCCGCGATTAACCTTTACTGTTGCGTCTTGACGATCCTCAGTCGTGCGAGAACGCCGTTCCTGGGACTTCAGCATCGCGAATCAACGTAATTGCTTCGCCCTGACATTCCGACATTGTGCCAAAACACCATTTCTGGGACGTACCATGAGAGCCCTTGGAACTGCTGCAAAGTGTAAAGACGAATGTGCGCGGAGCGAAGGCGAGAGCCACAGTTTGAAAAGGAACGCCCTCCATCCGCGAAGCCCATGCAGCTGTTTAAGATGAGTTTGGGTGACGCTAAGGCGAGAGCCACATTTTGAAAAAAAAAAAAAACCCCTTATGTTGTGAAGCTCTTGCAAATATTAAAGACGAGTGTGCGCGGCGCCAAGGCGAGAGCAACATTTTGAAAGCGAGCCGTCCTCCATTCGGCAAGCTGTTTTGCAAATATTTACAATGAACGTGCGCGGCGCTAAGGTGAGAGCCACATTTTGAAAGCGGACCGTCCACCATCCGCCAAATTCTTGCAATTGCTTAAGACGCGCGTGCGCGGCACTAAGGCGAGGGCCACATTTTGAAAGCGGACCGCCCTCCATCCGTGAAATTGCTGCAAATTTCAAGCTTCGGGATCATACATGGTGAGGAAGTCTCAGGCGAAACGCCCAGCCCGCCCTTTCCACCAGCCTCGGGGTGCGACAGGGAGGAAATATCTACAAGGAAGAGGGATGGAGGAGGAGGAGGAGGAGGAGGAGGAGTGAGGAGGAGGAAGAGGAAGAGGAGGAGGAGGAGGAGAAGGAATAGGAAGAGGAAGAGGAGAGGAGGAGGAGGAGAGAGGAGGAGGAGGAGAGGAGAGGAAGAGAAGGAAAGCAGTATAGGGAGGGAGGAGGAGGAGGAGGAGGAGGAGGAGGAGGAGGAGGAGGAGGAGGAGGAGGGATGGAGGAGGAGGAAGAGGAGGGATGGATGAAGGAGGAGGAGGAGGAGGAGGAGGAAGAGGAAGAATGGGAAAGCCGCCACATGTGACGCCTTTCGTCTGTAGTCCTCGAGGAGCCCTCATGTACCTCACTTGTGCCGCCGTCTTGGGGCTGTCCTGGGCTCCTGTGGGGCAGTCCTGGGGGTCCCTCGGGGCTCTCCTGGGCCGTCTTGTGTCTCCCTTGGTGCCGTTGTGGCCGTCTGGGGCTCTCTTGGGGCCGTCGTGGGGCCCTCTCGGGCCGCCCAGGGGTCGCCTTAGGCCGCCCTGGGTCCCTCTGGAGGCCCCTTTGGGCCAGCTTGAGGCCCTATCGGGTCCGCCCTGGGGTGTCCCGGGGCCCTCTCAGGTCGCCCTGAAGGCCGTCTCGGAGGCCTCTTGGGCCATCCTGAGGCCGAGCCGGGCCGGTGTGGGGCCATCTTGGAGGCGCCTGGGGTCGTCTTGGAGCCGCCGCGGGGCCGTACTGGCGCCGTGTTGGGCCGTCGACGGGCTCGCCAATGTCGTCTCGGGTCTCTCCGGAGGCCCTCTTTGGGCTAGCTCGGGGCTCTCTTGGGGATGCCCCTGGTCGTCAGAGGGCCCCGTCCTGCAGGCCGCGCGGGTCACGTTCGGGACCTCTCGGGCCGTCGCGGGGCCATTCTGGAGGCCCCTCGAGCCGCAGTCAATGCTTCTGGCCTCTGCGGGCCCTCCTGGTGGTTTCTTGGAGTCATCTTGGGCCACCTCCGGAGCCTCTTGCAGTCTTGAGGCCCTCTTGGGCCGTCTCGGAGTCGTCGCGTGTCGCCATGGAGGCACACTGGACCATCTCGGCGGGCCTGGGAGCTTGCCTGGGCCGTACCGGAAGCCGTCTTGGGCATTTCGCACCGCCCGGAGGGCTCCCAGGGGGCCGACTAGCAGACCAGGGGTCCTCGGGCTTGGGCGGGGTTGGTGCACGTATGTAGCGCTCTAGACGCAGCCTCATCCCAGGAAGCCGTCCCCCCTCCTTCAACCCCTCTCCGCGCGCCGCCAACAGTACGGGGAGGGACCCACTAGAAGATTACCCCTACCAGACACTACTTGTCGTTCTACCACGCCTCCAGGGCGGAACGGCGAGGATTGCATTGCAGTGTCGCGCGGGCGGCACCAAGATAGAGATTCGCGCATCGATCCTTGGTGGAGCGAGCAGCCGAGACACCATTCAGATTGGCTGCGGTCGCTCACCGCATCGCATCTCAACAGCCGATAGAAGCCCGCCCGATTTTCGGGCGCCGGAGACATCGCAGGGGCGATGTGGTGTGCCACGCACGGGGTGAAGGCTTTGTGATGCAAAGGGTGCTGGATCGCTTGTCAGAATGATTGTTTTTCTGTGGCCACGCGAGAGCGCCTTGAGTTCCGTTTGCGTTCGATCCGTGAGCAGTTTTCGCTGGGCACATTTGCCCGATAGATGAGTATTGTTCTGCAGCGTCGCTCGGGTGACACCAAGGTTCAGACTCGCGCATCTGTTTCTGGTGCAGCGAGCAGCCGCGACACCATTCAGACCGGCAGTGGTCGGCCGACGCATCACATTGCATCGCAAAAGCCGATCAAAGCCCGTGCGACCTCGGAGGACAAAAAAATAGCCAGAGGCCAGTATCCCCAGACAGGTTTTTTTTGGCTAGGGTGGCTCCAACTCATCACCGACCTGATCCTGTCGGCCTGCACCCTCGTCATCATGGTTATCCTATCGTCGTCGTCGCACTCGTTGTCGCTGTCGTCGTCGTCGTCGTCCTCATGTCCACGTGATGCTCTTTCTCGCCCTTCCCCATCCCACTCCCTTACAAATGACCTGGGCGTCCTGATCTCCCCTTGGCACCGGCCACACGTACCTGTTCCCTCTTGCCAGGGGCGCATGTGCCTCTCCCAGGGTATGTTTCGATACCACAAGCGTGATTGCGAAGGCCTGACGGCTGGTGCCGCCGACCCTGAAGAGGACCACGACGTCGGCGACAAAATGGGCTGGGACAGGCCGTGGAAGATGATGATGATGAGGAGGAGGGGGCGAGGAGAAGGGGGAGGAGGAGGAGGAGGAGGAGGAGGAGGAGGAGGAGGAGGAGGAGGAGGAGGAGGAGGAGAGGCGAGGAGGAGGAGGATGAGGAGGAGGAGGAGGAGGAGGAGGAGAGGAGGAGGAGAGGAGGAGGAGGGAGGAGGAGGGAGGAGGAGGAGGAGGAGGAGGAGGAGGGAGGAGGAGGATGGGAGGAGGAGGCGGAGGAGGAGGAGGAGGAGGAGGAGGAGGAGGAGGAGGGGGAGGTGATATGATTCGTCGTTTGGGCTTGTCTCCGCATCCTTCGTCCCTCTTCTTTTACGGACTCGAGTGGTTCCTGATCGTTGTCGCCCCGCTCTCTCCCCCTCCTCCGCCTTCCCCTGGCACTCCCGCTCCTCCCGCTTCTCCCTCTCCAGTTCCTGCTGCTGCTGCTGCTGCTGCTGCTCGTCCTCGCCCTCCTCGTCCTTCCTCATCCTCCTCCTCCTCCTTTCTCGTCCTCCTCGTCCTCTTACCTCCTCCTCCTCCTTCTCCTCCCCCCCTTCTCCTCCTCATCCTCCTCCTCCCCATCCTCCTCCTCCTCCTCCTCCTCCTCCTCCTCCTCCTCCTCCTCCCCCTCCTCCTCCTCGCCCTCGTCCCCCTCCTGCTCCTCCTTCTCCTCCTCTTCCTCCTCCTCCTCCTCCTCCTCCTTCCTCGTCCTCGTCCTCCTCGCCCTCGTCCTCCTCGCC
>CAUYUJ010019070.1:5000-15000 GCA_963575745.1 Prorocentrum cordatum
GTGCAGGGACTTCCTGGTCGAGGGCGAGAGAACGGCACAAGCGTAAACTCTCGGAGGTCCACGCAGATCTCCGGCATCTTCGCCCGTCCCCTCTGGGCGGCGCCGAGGGGGTCAGCGCGGAGCCAAGACATCCGCGCGGACCCCCCAGGAAGTTGATGCTCATGCAGTTTTTTGGTGCCCGGTTCCTGAGGGAAGGGGAGGAGGAGGAGGAGGAGGAGGAGGAGGAGGAGGAGGAGGAGGAGGAGGAGGAGGAGGAGGAGGAACGCGAGAAGGAGGAGGAGGAGGAGGAAGAACACGAGGAGGAGGAGGAGGAGGAGGAGGAGGAGGAGGATGAGGAGGAGAAGGAGGAGAAGGAAGAGGAAGAGGCTCCCGCTCTCCAGGGTCGGTTTCATGGGGAAGGAGGAGCTCGATGGCCCGGGGCCTCAGGGAAATCTGAGATGCCGCCTCCGCCTCCCCCCGTCCTCCGTGCAACTGTTCACACATAGTCGCAGTTTCGCGGAACGCGGCCGCCGTTCAATTCAGCGTCGCAGCTCCGCCATCCGCGCTCGTCCTGCCCTGTGGCGTGGTACTGCGTGCTTCACTTCAGGTCGTATCGATGGAGTGCTAGTCGGTTTGCCAGCCGGGAATAGCTGCACAGCGGGGGGCTGGGTGCACACAGTCATCGGGTGTGTCTACGCTGAGGGCTCAACAATTGGTGTTGCTGTCCGTGTGGGCACTCGGCTAGTCAGATGCTTAAGAATCTTGGGCGCATGTCCCAGGGCCACTACTCCCAGTCGAGCCAACTATTCAGATAGGATTCTCTCGGGCCGATGGCCTAGGGTTTGAAGTCGGGCTGAGTTCATAGTATTGACTCGCTTCACAAGTGGTGTCGCTCACGCACCCCTCCGCCCTTGAGAGCTCCCAGAAACCTCCCTCCTGCCTCCTTCTGCCTCCCTCCTTCCTCCTCACTTCTCCGTCATCCTCCCCTTCCTCCTCCTCGCCCTCCTCCTCCTCCTTCTTGTCCTCTTCGCTCATTCTCTCCTCCTTATTATCCTTTCTCCCTCCTTTTCCTCCTCGCCTTTCCCTCTTCCTCTCTGCTGCTTCTGTGCCTCCTACTTCTCATCTTTCATCCCTCTTTATTATAAGCAGCTCGTCCCTGTCGCACCCCCAGACGCGTTTGTAGGGTGGGCTGGTCGTTTCGCCTGAGACTTCTTAACCAGTTCAAATCCTGAAACTTGAGCAGGGGGCAGGTGGTGTTCAACATGTGGCTCTCGCCTGAGCGCCGCACACGTTTGTTTTAAAGCTTGCAGCAGTTTGTTTCATTGATTTGTACGTTTGAAGTCACCCGTGTGATGTTCTGGGGCGTTTTAGGATTGGTAGGACGCAATAATCATGTTGATTTGTCAGTGAGGAAGTCCCAGGAACGGCGTTCTAGCACGATTAGGACTGTCGGGGCGCAACTGTCACGTTGATTCGTGGAGCACAAGTTCCAGGAATTGTGGATGGGACACTTCCCGCAGCGGGGATATATTCCAGCAGGGACCTGTGCAGAGGGAACCTGGATGGAGAGTTCATCGCAGCATCGTTCTTTCGTCTCGGGTTTACGCTGGTCCTCCTCCTCCTCCTCCTCCTCCTCCTCCTCAAGATCCATGATCCTAAGAACGTGAGTTGGCGCCAACGCGTGCTGGTCCACCGAGGCCCCTCAATACGACGAAGGTGGTGCAACGATGGCCGACACAGGCCGGCCTGGGCAAAGACACATTGGGGCTAACACATGACCTGAGAATCATCAACAAGAGAAAGGGGCCACCACTTCCTCCTCCTCCTCCTGCTCCTCCTCCTCCTCCTCCTCCTCCTCCTCCTCCTCCTCCTCCTCCTCCTCCTCCTCCTCCTCCCCTGGCTTCCCCCGCCCCCCCCCGCGCGCGCAACGACCGACGACGACGCGCCCCATCGCGAGGCGGGCCTCGGGCGCACCTGCACCCTGATCGGCCTCTACGCCCTCAAGCACTACAAGCTCGCCTCCCCCCCTCTTCGCCCGCCCTACCCTGGGCTAGGGGGGCATTTGCGAACCCTACCCCTACCCCTCACGATTTCTGAGGGGGAGGGTGGGGTTCACTTAATCCAAGAGCTCCCGAGCGAAGTGAACCCCACCCTCCCCCTCAGAAATCGTGGGGGGTAGGGGTAGGGTTCGCAAGTGGCCCCCTATGGGCGTCCACGTTGGGCCCGCCGCTGCGGTTGGATCCAGTCGCGCCTGAGGGGGGAGGGAGGGGGAGCCACA
Organism: Prorocentrum cordatum; assembly: GCA_963575745.1. Lineage (NCBI taxonomy): Eukaryota > Dinophyceae > Prorocentrales > Prorocentraceae > Prorocentrum > Prorocentrum cordatum. The sequence goes on from CAUYUJ010019070.1 coordinate 7,258, forward strand.
CGTGCTCGCGTCGTGGAGCAATCACGACGGGAGGTGTCGGGCAGTTTTCGACCGTCGATAGACGACTCGGGACGGAAAACTGGCCCTGGGGAAAGGGTTGAGACTTCGGGACCCCGTATTGAAATTAGCCTGACGAAAGACCCAACCATATGCAGCTGCGAGTACCGCATTGTGGGTACGGCTTTCGGTGGAGCTCCGAACCGTGTGAGGGACGTGCCGAATTGGGCGCGGCGATGCAATGCGAACCCTCCCACTGGAGCCTTCGGTGGAGCATCCTCTGGGGCCACGAGACGTGTGAGGGGGTGTATCGAATTGGGTGCGGTGTTGCCATGCGAACCCTCCCACTGGAGCCTTCGGCGGAAATCTCTATGGGGCCGCGAACAGAGTGAGGGCTGTGCCGGATTGGGCGCGGTGGTGTCACGCGAACCTTCCACTGGAGCCTTCGGTGGAGCTCCCTATGGGGCCACGAAGCGTGCGAGGGGTGTGCCGAAATAGGCATGGGGTGGGCGGGGAGGCCGCATGCGGACGCGGCCACTGGGGCCTTCGGTGGAGCTCCCAGGGGGCCACGAAGCGTGTGAAGGGTGTGCCGAATTAGGCATGCGGTGGGCGGGGGGGGCGCATGTGGACGCGGCCGCTGGGGCTTCGGTGGAGCTCCCTATGGGGCCACGAAGCGTGTGAGGAGTGTGCCGAAATGGGCATGCGGTGGGCGGGGAGGGCGCATGTGGACGCGGCCACTGGGGCCTTCGGTGGAGCTCCCTGTGGGGCCACGAAGCGTGTGAGGGGTGGTGTGCCGAAATGGACATGCGGTGGGCAGAGGCAAGGAGGGGGAGAAGGGAGGAGGAGGAGGAAGGAAGGAAGGGAGGAAAGGGAGGAAAGGAAAGGACTGAATGAGGAACGCGGGGCGCTGTCTCCTCAAAACGAGGACCCAACACCACAGGATGGTTGGAAAAAAGGGCATCGTATGTCTGGGGATCGATCTACCCCACCCTCGCTGCTCGTAGGCAACCACCTGTGAACCCTGCCCCTGCAGGCCAGTCTGCAGCCAGGCGATCCCCAGCGTGGGTGGCCGATGCCCCAGCGTCGATTCGACCCGGGGGGGCAGGGGCACCGCGTATCTGCGGAGGGGAGGTGGGGGGAGGCCTCGAGAGCGTGTGCCGTTGTGCGGGCGCAGGCCTCCCTCGTGCTCTTGGTGCGCTGCCCCCCCGCATCCCTTTCCCCCCCCCCCCCGCTGCCCTGGCCGTGGCGCCCCGCTTGGGTCCGCAGCAGCCTGAGCCAGCCGCGAGGTACAGTGCCGTTTGTAAGTTTTTAATACATGCTCCGCGTGCGGATCATGTATTACAAGTGCAGGGATTTAGTATATAAAACAACGATGAGTTCATGCATACATTTATTCATACATTAAGCATGCATTAAACAAAACAACGTTTTTTGTTTGTAAAAATAACCCATGTTTAAAAAACTGCCCTGTAGGCAGGAGGATCCAGACCTCCTCCTCGCGGCGTCGCAGAAGCCGCGACGGGAGGCCTTTGTTGGGGGGGTCCCTCGCGGCCTCCGGGGGGGCCCTGCCGTGCCCACCTCGGGACGTCCCTGTGGCGGCCTCGGGGCCTCTTGGGGGCATGTTGAAAGCCTTTTCTCCTTCTCCTCCTCCTCCTCCTCGTCCTTCTCCTCCTCCTCCTCCTCCTCCGCCTCCCCGTCCTCCGCCCCCCCCTCCTCCGCCTCCCCCTCCCCCTCCCCCTCCTCCTCCTCCTCCTCCTCTTCCTCCTCCTCTTCCTCCTCCTGTTGCTGCAGCCCTTTCCCTGGGCGCCGGTCATCTTGGGAGATCTGGTGCCATCTTGGAGGCTAAGTTGGGCCATCAGCGGGAGCCACCTTGGTGCGACCCGCGGCGAATCCCTCCTGACAGACCGAGGGTAGTAGGTAGGGTTCGGGGTCAAGCCACCGCCTGCCTACAAGGCGCAGACCAGCTCGCTCACTCCCACCCGCACTCCCAACACAAACATACCCACAGAACCCTATGAAAAACCAATGCAACGTGGTCGCGGGGCGCCCGCGCATGCTCCAGATTTGGAGGCTACGTATACTTTGTACTGTTTGTTGACAGTGGTGGTTGACCTGCGCGCATCAAGCAATATGTCAGCACCCCTGTCGCTCCTGTCAAGGACCAATGCAAAGTGGTTGCGGGGCGCCCGCGCATGTTCCAGATTCGGAGGCAACGTGAATTTTGTATTGCTTCCTCGGCACGGATGGAAGCTGACGAACAGCAAGCAATAGGAGGGCCCCCCCGACGTCCTTTTCAATTACCCTGGCGAAGGACCCAACCATCTGCAGTTGTGAGTAGGGCAGTTGTGAGTATCGTCTTCGGTGGAGCTCCTATGGGGCCACGAAGCGCGTGACTGATGTATCGACATGGGCGCAGTGGGCGCATGCGAACGCGTGTGAGGGGTGTGCCAAAATGGGTGCGGTGGCGCAATGCGAGCGCATTCACTGGGGCTTTCGGTGGGGCTCCCTATGGGGCCACGAATCGTGTGAGGGGTGTGCCGAAGTAGGCGCGGTGGTGCCATGCGAACGCAGCCATTCGGGCATTCGGTGGAGCTCCCTATGAGGTCACAAAACGTGTGAGCGGTGTGCCGAAGTAGGTGCAGTGGTGCCATGCGAGCGCAGCCACTGGGGCCTTCGGTGGAGCTCCCTATGGGATCAAGAAACGTGTGAAGGGTGTACCGAAATGGGCGCGGTGGTGCCATGCAAGCGCAGCCATTAGGGCCCTCGGTGGAGCTCCCTATGAAGCCTTGAAGCGTGTGAAGGGTGTACCGACATGGGCGCGGTGGTGCCATGCAAGCGCAGCCACTGGGGCCTTCGGTGGAGCTCCCCATGGGGCCACGACACGTGTGAGGGGTGTGCAGGATTGGGCGCTGTGGTTCCATGCGAACGCAGCCACTGGGGCCTTCGGTGGAGCTCCTTATGGGGTCACGAAACGTGTGAGGGGTGCCGAAATGAGTGCGGTGGTGCCATGCGAGCGCAGCCACTGGGGCCCTCGGTGGAGCTCCCCATGGGGCCACGAATCGTGTGATGGGTGTGCCGAAAATTGTGCCTGTGGTGCCATGCTGGCGCAGCCACTGGGGCCTTCGGTGGAGCTCCCTATATGGCCACGAAGCGTGTGGTGTGCGCCGACATGTGTGCGGTGGTGCCATGCGAGCGCAGACACAGAAGCCTTCGGCGGGGCTCCCAAGGGTGCTACGAACCGTGTGAGGAGTGCCGAAATGGGTGCGGTGGTGCCATGCGAGCGCAGTCACTGGGGCCTTCTGTGGATCTCCTTATGGGGCCACGAATCGTGTGAGGGGTGAGCCGAAATTTGTGCGTTGGTGCTATGCGGGCGCAGCCACTGGGGCCCTCGGTGGAGCTCCCTATAGGGCCACGGCACGTGTGAGGGTTGTACCGACATGGGCGCGGTGGTGCCATGCGAGCGCAGCCACCGGGGCCCTCGGTGGAGCTCCTTATGGGGCCACGAAGCGTGTGAGGAGTGTGCCTATAATTGTTGACTGGTGCGGAGGGCAGAGGGAGGGGTGGGAGGATGGGGAGGGGGAGGACGGGAGGAGGTGATGCGGGTCGCTGTCTCTTCAAAACGATGGCCCAACACCTCAAAATGGTTGGGAACATTCAGAAGTAAAGGGGTCGCGGGGCGCCCGCGCATGCTCCACATTTGGAGGGAAAGTGTATTTTGTATAGTTTTGTTGACATGGATGTTGATGGGGAGTTTGTCACGGGTGCTCTCATGGGTCTGGGTTGGCTTCGGTCGGGTGAGGGAGGGTGGGGAGCAGTGATCAGTTTCCCGATCGGAGCGCCAATCGTTGCTTCTCCTACTCCCACCCATGAAGTAGCACATGAGACTTGCCATGGGCAGAGGTCGCCATCGGATGTAGAGCCATCTGGAACCACTACAGAAGCCAGGTGCGCGACGTTTGCGAGGTTCGCTACGCGCGCCAGGTGTGCCATGCGCACCAGATGCACCAGGTGGCTCAGGGCCCCCAGCGTGCCAGGGGCGCCTGGTGCGCCAGCTGCGCCCGTGCCAGGTGCGCCACGTGCGCGACGTGCGCATAGTGCGCCAGGCGGCGAGAGGTTCGCCAGCGCGATAGTGCGCCTGGCGCGCCAGTTGCGCCCGTGCCAGGTGCGCCATAGTGCGCCAGGCGGCGGCATAGTGACCGCCAGATTTCATGATACGGTGGGGGGGTCACAGCTCTCCCGGACGAGCAACTTCAGACCCGCCCCCCCAGACCAGCCAGGAAAGGGCGGAGGAGGAGGAGGAGGAGGAGGAGGAGGAGGAGGAGGAGGAGGAGGAGGAGGAGGAGGAGGAGGAGGAGGAGGAGGAGGAGGAGGGGGAGGGCCTTGCCCAGACCCCCCCGAACCCACCCAGGCAGCTCAAGTCAGACCTTGTCCCCAAGCGTGCAGGCTCCGTTGTGAAATCTCTGGTGCACGTCGGGCCACCTCTCGACACCATTCTTGAAGCACCAGTGCAAGATGACTGCAGGCTGGCCAGTGTTGTGTATGATGTGTGCACTCGTATTTTGTTTGCATTTGCTTTTGGTATGGGCAGTGGGTGAGCGCACAGCGGACCGATCTGCTCACTCACCCGCCATTTCTTCAACATGCCACTGCGCGGCGATCGCGGGGTGCTCGCGCAGGATTCAGATTTTGTCGCCACGTGCAGCCGGATGGTGGGGAGATTGCTCATGGTCCCTGGCTGGCGGCTGGTCGAATGGCGGAGAGCATGTCACTACTAAGGAAGCCTGTTGAGCTTCTCCTCGAAGGGGATTAAGGGGGTTGTAACAAAGAAGGGCTGTTGGGATCCAAGTTCAGTGCGGACAGCTTTGCGGATCGAATTGTTTCATTTTGTGTGTGACCGTTCGCACTCAGGTCATATGTTTTCCAGATGTTTGTGTTGGCGTGGTGTGCTGCCGAACGCAGAGCTGCAGAGCCGAACAACTTGTCAAGGCATAGCGGTGTTCACATTCTGAACTGGTCAGGCGGGGTACCGAGCTGTGCCCTACATGAGTTGGCTAGTTTGAATTCGCTCCTTTTTCCACCAATCTCCGTCTCCATCTTGGCTTACGTCATCAGAGCTTAGACTGTCTTTCGCCTCGCAGTTTTCAAGCCTGCGGAAGGACCACCATATTGGTCGTTGCTTGCTATTCAATGGCTTGTCGGGATAGCAAGTGCGCCATATGCCTGGGGCACATTCGTCAAGCCGCTTCATTGCGCTGCGGCCACGTGTTCTGTCAGCACTGCTTGTCAGCGTGGTGCGCAAGAGGTATTAACGACCTGTGCCCCACATGTCGTGCACAGATGCTGCCGCCGTTTGCATATGACTTCGTTCACGTGGGCAACATGTTCGTCATGTGGCACTGTGCATTTGAGGTTGCAAGTCATTGGCGTTGGTGGACTCTGCTGTGGCTTCCGACAGCATTGGTCTTCTGCACGCATGTTCTTGATAACTTTAAAAGCCGAGATGGCGATGTCCTGGGCACATTCACGAACATAGTGATCATAGGAGCGATCTGCGACGCATGCTCCAGCCTATTCGGAGCGGGCTTATTTGGATCCTTTGTCATATGGCTCTTATCTTGCATTGTAATGATTGGCCTGTACACGTGGACATCAAACTTTGGCGCGATGCTCATAGTTGCTGGGGCAGACATTGCGATCTTGTCGTATAGGATGGTCGTTCTCCGCAGTTTTGGAATTGGTTGGTTCTTGGTGATTGTTGCGATGACGGTGGTGCTCCGTTGGCATTCTTCTGCCCAACGTGATGTCAGAAAATATCATATTGCAGGTGACTGAACTTTCTGGATGCTGTGATTCTATTACAGGGTTTGGCCTCACGTGAATGTCATTTTTCATCTGACCTTTGGGTCGCATTGGAGATGGTGCGGCCATTTGTAGGGGGATTCGTTGAGTAACGGTGCTAGCATGCCAGCTGTGAGTGGGGGGAACATTTTCTTATTTTCATTTCGTTATTCACAGTTCGCAGTTGGATCTCGAAGGGCATCTTAGAAACTGCTCGTTGGCACGAAGCTCAAGAAACGAGTACGAGCGCTAAGCAGAGCAAATAACCACGGTGCTTTGGCGGCTGCGTGCTGTAAATCTCCACGCTGTTCCCCTGGGATGGTTTGGTTTCGTCCGTGTAGGGCCGTCTTGTGCGCGTCTGGGGGACGATTCGGTTGGGAACTCTCCCAGGCTTTTGTTATGCTTTTCTCGGGGCTCTTTTGGGGCCCTTCTCTAGCTCGGCGGCAAGCGAGTGGGGGAAGTGAGAAGGAGAAGGTCTTCTCAGAAGGCTCGAAAGTCCCCAGGCGTTCTGAGAAGTTTTCTAAACCTTCCCCGGAGTCAGAACAAAATTTCTCGTAAGGCGAGGAGGCTTTGAGAAGTCCCGCCGTCTTCCGAGAAGGCTTTCTCCTTCTCATTTCCCCTCTCGCTTGCCGCCAACTAGCAACCTGCGGGCTCTGTTGGGACTCTTGGGCCGTCTTGGAAGCCTCCTCCTCACCTCTCTAACCCCTCTCGGTTGGAAGCCTCTGCTGCCCGTGAGATCACTCGGGACGCTCAGAACCGTGTCCGGCACCGTTTGCCCCCCCCAAGGCGGAGGGGGAACCCAACACGGCAGGTTCGCGTCGTGCCGACTGGCGGCGACCCCACCGCGTGCGTTTCAGGCTGAACGCCTCCCGTGGCCCAGAATCGACCCGTCGTTGAATGATCCGGCGTTCACGGAACGTCCGGTCGTTCAAAAGTTCTTCCGTAGGGGTCTTAGCGGATTCACATGGTGGTTAGGTGAGGTGTGGCGCCGATTTTGGCGGCACGCCCCGGTGCCCGGGTGCCCAGGTGCCCGGGTGCACGTGTGCCCAGGTGGTGCCCGGGTGCCCAGGTGCCCCACAGCGCTATAGCCCCGTAGCCGTATAGCCCTATAGCCCTACAGCCCTAGAGCCCTATAACTCTATAGCCGTATAGCCTTATAGCCTTATAGCCCTATAGTTGTATAGCCCTATAGCCCTATAGCCCTATAGCCCTATCGCCCTGTAGCCCTATAGCCCTATAGCTCTATATGCCTATAGCCCTATAGCCCTATAGCCGTATAGCCCTATCGCCCTATAGCCCTATAGCCCCATAACCCTATAGACCTACAGCCCTATGGCCCTATAGCCCTATAACCTCATAGCCCAATAGCCCCATAGCGCCATAGCCGTATAGCCCTACAGCCCTATAGCCCTATGGCCCTACAGGCCTGTAGCCCTATAGCCCTATAGACCTATAGCCCTATGGCCCATAGCCCCTATACGCCTTGCGGACGTCATTGCAAAAGCTGCAGCTGGCTGTCCGCAGCCGTGCGGCCCGGCTTCGGGGCTTTTGAAGTCGTTGAAAAGTAAGTGGCGCACGAGGGCGCGGTCCTGGGGGCTGTCGCCCACGCCGCCAACAACCGCGTTCGCGAGCTGGTCGGGCCTGCCGGCGCCCTTCGGCGCGTCGCGGTGCGCGACTCGGCCGCCGTCCGGCGACCGCGGGTTTTGCCTCGCTCGCCGCGGCTCGCGCCACCGACGCCGCTGCTGCCCGCGGGGGCGCGGCCCCTGCCCGTCGCGCCGCCGCCCGCCGCGGCCGCCAGCCGCCCTCGCGCGCTGGGGGCTCGGCGCGCGGCCCAGGACGCGGCGCCGCCTGCGGCCGTGCGCCTGGCCACCCTCCGGGCGCGCGTCCTCGCCCGTGTCGGCCAGGGCG
>CAUYUJ010019070.1:20000-22500 GCA_963575745.1 Prorocentrum cordatum
TTTTTGTTGCAGCGTCGGATCTCGGGGTCCATTGCCCGAAAGAGCTCCTGCGCGGGTCATGTCCTGGGGCGGTGCCAGCGGCCCCATCTGCGCGCCGTGCCGGCGGCCAGCGGCGCCCGCCCAGGGCGGCGGGGCTGTCGCGGCGGGGGCGCGGAGTGCAGGTTGGCGGCGTGCGGAGCGGGCGGGGCCCCGGGCGTTTTCGCGTCGCGGCGCGGCAGAGGCCATCCGCACGCGCGTCTGGGCGAGGGCGAGGCACGGGATCGCCGCTGCGTCGCCGATGCGGCGCGATCCTCAGGCCCCATCTACTCTCATGTCGGGCATGTCCCCTACAGGCGGATTCTGGAGGAAAAATGGAGCATGGTCAAAACATGTCCAAGCACGGTCAGAACATGATGGAGACGTTTTTTTCAGGCTAATTATCTGTCGGCTACCTTGTAATCTTCCGCCTGCAGTAGAGGGACATGCCCGACTCAAATCTACCCCGACCCCATTTGGGAGGCCTCTGCTCATCCCGAGCCGTTGTTCGACCGTTCCTGGGCCCTGTTCTCCACCCACCAAACCACCCCAACCCAACCCGAGGGCCCAATCTTGCCTTCGATTTCCAGTGTTGGGGGGGGGGCGTCGGGGAACATCGACAAAAACACGTGTGGAAGCCGTGCCCCCCCCCCCACTCGAGACTTGGGCCTTCGGGTCAAGTTGGGGCGGTCTGGTACAGTGCCGTTTTTAATACATGCTCCGCGTGCGGATCATGTATTAAAAATGCAGGGGTTTAGTTTTAAAAGCAACGATGAGCTCATGCCTAAATTTAGTCGTACGTGAGTCATGTATTAGAAATCCTATATTTTGAAAAATCCCACGTATTAAAACCTGCCCTGTAGGCGGTCACCTGCGAGGGCCCCCCGAGGCCGAGATCTGCCGGACGCCGCCCGTCCCGATTGATTTCCACGGCGCGAGCCTGCCTCGTGGGGCCCCCGGGGCTCTCGGGCGCCCCCGGTCGGCGGTCGGCGGTGCTCCCCGGCCTCGGCGGTGCTCCTGCCGCAGCTGCGAGTGAAGCTGGCACCAGCGCACCGGGCTCGCTCCGATGCCTCCGATGCGACGCGGTTCGATTTTTCGGTGGCTTCCGATCCCGATTCGGCTCGACTTCGGATCCCGATTTGGGCTCCGACTGCATACTGGAGGCGCACTAACCTGCCGATCTCCATCGATCCGACTTCTCCCGACTCGGCTGCCGGTTTCTGCCGATCCGATTCATTTCGATCTCCGATCCGACTTGTCGATTCGATTTCGGGCTCTCCTGCCAGCACCAAGATCGGCGGCGTGCCTCCACCGAAGGAAGGTGGTCTCGATCTCGGTGATGGTGGTCATATTTGGGCTTCCTGAATGGCCGAAAGGCTGCCACCAGCACCGAAAGCTGGATCATCCTCCCTGGTGAAGGCCCCCCCCCTGCGTTGGTGTTGGTGCCCACCTCCAAGCCTCCAGCGAGATCCGAGGCACGGGATCACCGCGAGGCCATTGACACTTTAGCCACGCTCAGAGGAGGGTAATTAGGGGAGGGGGGAAGGCTCCTCAAGATCCTCTGTAGACGGAAGGCCGGGCCCTTCTCATAAGCAGGGTGCTTCGAAGAGGCCTTCCCTCCTCCCCCTGCCCCCTCTGCGCGCCGCCAAGCATGATGGGCCTGTTTTCCACCGCCACCAGAAGTTGGAGGGGGGAAGGAGATGGAGGACGAGGAGGAGGACGAGGAGGAGGAGGAGGAGGAGGAGGAGGAGGAGGAGGAGGAGGAGGAGCAGGAGGAGGAGGACGACCCCCCCCTCCAACTGATGGTGGTGGTGGTGGTGGTGGTGGTGGTAAACAGGCCCACCAAAGCAGTGCTCGAGCGGAGCCGACGTCAGCCAGACACATCTCTGCTCGCACGTGTGCGTCGGCCTCCCTTCCCGGGCGACGCGCTCGCTCTGCCGCCGCCTCGTCGCTGCAGCGTGCTCGGTGGCGGGCGCCGCCCGGCCACGCCGCGCGCCGCGCACGACGCAGCGATGCACCGCCACACGCTGGCGCCGGCTCTAGGGGGCCACATGAGAACCCTACCCCTACCCCCCATGATTTCCGAGGGTTAGGGTGGGGTTCATTCCGTTCGGGAGCTCCCGAGCGAAGTGAACCCCACCCTCCCCCTCAGAAGTCGTGGGGGGTAGGGGTAGGGTTCGCATGTGGTCCCCTAAGCTCTTCGACTCGGACGTGCGCCCCCAGGAGGGGCGCGCAGTGTCGGCGCTCGAGGGCGTGCAAAACAACGCCCCTGCCCTGGCCGGCGAGGCGCTGTGCGCGGAACCTCTTGTGGGCGGACGGGGTACAATCGCGCGTGTCGCGCGTGTTGTCGCGTGGGGTCCTGGGCTCCTGGCGGCACTCTGGCCTTTGAGAGCTCCCGGGAGATCTACAGACCAAGCACTCGTGACCCAAGGCAGGGGCGCTTCGTTTCATCCCTCAAAGTGCCCCTCGGTCGTTGAGAGTAGGC